>VSMD01108997.1:0-14034 GCA_008750895.1 Mirza zaza | reverse complement strand
TTCCTTCGCTGATTTCTTCCCATGTCGATCAGTTGTTGTTTCTTTTCTTTAGGTTTTTGTTTGGGTATTCACACGCCTTGTTTAGTTTCTGAGCCGGTAGGTGGTGTCTGTGGGTGAGATTCGACCACTCCCTGTATAATGAGTCAGTAGGTGTCGTGAAAAGGGTGTGCAGGATGCTCTCCCTGTCAGTAGGTGGCGCCTGCTTGGAGGAACAGGCTACGCTGTTGTTTTTGTGTCCTGTTATCAGCTCTTGCTCCTGAAGAGAGAACTCTAGTGCCTCAGGTGGTGGGTGGGGCCCTGGGACTTCCAGGTGTGTCCTTTTCTCCCCTTCAGTGAGGGCTGGCCTAGGGGAGAGTCTGGGCGGAGCTGAGTTGGGTAAGCCCGCCCTCAGGCACCACCAATGTCGTCAGCAGGGGTCAAAGTTCTCTTCTCTGCTTCCAGGCAAAGCTGACAGGGAGGGGCTGGAATGGCCCCGCTCAGTCAGAGAGTCTGTGTGTGGGGGTGGGGCTGTCCAAGACAAGCAGTCTGGAGCGGGCCTGGCCTCTTTCCACCGTCCCCAACTCCACGGCTACTCCTGGGCCTCTGTCAGCAAGCCAGACGACACACCACCAGGCCTCTCCTGGCTGTGATGCCAGCGGGGAGTTTCCCTGCGCAGGAACGCCACCTGGGCTGGGCGCACAGCCTCCCTTTAGGGGGAGGGTTGCCCTCTAGGACGCTGATCTGCCCCTGAAGGCACACACACCTCAGCAGGCTGTTCACGTATATCTCTTCTGTGCCCCGGGCAATGCGAGGCCTTGGTGCACGGGATGTGGTCTGCAGGTCTGACCTCTGGGTCCCAGAGTTCAAACTTTGTCCCCACCAGGGAGACGAGTGCCTGTCCCAATTCACCCACAGGGAGCCCAAGCTGGGTCTATGTCTCTCAACCTCAGGCTCTGCCCCGTTCTCCTGGGATCACGGTGCCAGCAGCACCTGGGAGGGCTGGCGGGCAGAGAGCTCACAGTCTGAGTTCCCCTTAGTCAGCTGTAGGGCCCCAAAAGGGAAGGTCCCGTTCCCTGGAGGTGCCTCCGGCTGGTGGCTATATTGTCTCTCTGTCTCTCTGGGCAGCCGCGGGTAGGGTGGGGGAGGGGAGGAGGAGGCAATATGGCGTCTGCCGCGCAGCTCGGGTCTGTGCACACGGAGGTGCCCAAGGGAGTTGGGAGCCTGGCGCCGCGTCCGCTACTGGCTTACCGCTCACTGGCGGCGGTTGTCGCTGGGCTGGTGTCCGCAGGTCCCTCCGCTTGCTGGGGAGCCCACCAGCAGTCCGGGATCCAGGGGAGGGGAAACAATAGATCCACCTCCCCTTCCCGCTGGTCTCCGGGCTGCTCCGGGGGTCCCAGCCTCCAGTTCTCCTCCGCGACCTCCTCCCGTGGAGTCTCCCGGGGTCTCAGGTACTCCTCCTGCCGACCCTCATCCAATGTAGGCTCGTCTTCTTGCTTCTTTCTTCTCATCTCTTCTAGAATCTGTCTTTTCTTCAGAGACACTCTGTCTGGTGGTGTTTCTCATCCGCCATCTTCTGGGCGGGCTCGCTACCCAACTTTTTAACAAGACTAGTATAATATTGTTACTCACATTAGACAATAAAAGAAAATTATAGGCCAATCTCACCTATAGCCATGGATGCAGAAATGCTATATAAACTACTGGTAAATTGAATCCACATTGTATTTTCACATAAAGGGTTTTTCAGTGTTTTTCAAGGTTAGAAAACATAATAACATTAATACCATTTGCTAAATACACATATGGAGAGAATCCATATGATCTTCCCAATGTATTCATATAGATGATTTGATAAAATTGAACTCATTCATGATTAAAAGAAAAAAAATTGTAGCAGTTTCCTTACCTTGATAAAGGTATAAACTCCAAAAAAAAAAAAAAATCCTTAATGATGAAAATATTTCAAATAATAATAGCTAACAAACACATAACCTTTATCAAATTTCACATTTTAAATAATTTAGTCTTGATCAGAACTTCGTGAGCTAGGTATTGTCTGCTCCATTTGATAGATGGAGAAAGTGTGGCAGGGTGAGGTTCAGTAACTTACCCCAAATCACACAAACAGTACAAGGTAGTTCCAGGACTGGAACCCAAACACCTCGGCCTCAAAGTCTGTGCTTTAACCAGTATGTGATAATGACTTGGAGCACATCGCAAACCTCTTAGTCTTCATTGTCCATGGGCAACTCAGATATTTCCTGGATTTGGGCTCCCGCTGGGAGGATCACTCCAGTTTCCTCTCTGAGATTTCTTTAGATTCTAGTTATTCTCTCTGATCTGATTAATTGTTAAATTATTTCCCCCTTTTCATAGTCCAATCTCAAAGAGCAATCAGGTCTAATTTATTTTCTTTTCCTTTTTGTAATGTTGATGGTGGCCTGCAAGATCTCATTTTTCCCTTTCCATTGAGTGTGATCTCCAGAATTCTAACACTTCTATTTAAAGAAATCTCTGTCTTTTCTTCAAGCAGTCTTCAGTTTGTCTTCTGCTGTTTCCTGAGCCAAATGTATTTATTGGCATCACTATACTACAGGAAATGAGAAGTTCATCTTATTGTATGAAAAGGAATTTAATGGACGTCAAGGACAAAGTAAGTACTTCTAAGAATTTCACTATCAACATTGCAAACCTGATCCAAGTCAGGAGGAACCTGCACTCTTTTGCTTCCAAGCCAGCCAGCTCGAAATGTTTGTGTCATACTCGCTAACGTTCCACTAGATCAAGTAGGTCATAGGGCCAAGCCCAGAGTCACAACAGGTCATAAATGCTGGGAGCCGTGATTCAAGGGAGGCCTCGATGAGTCCACCACCACACCATAATATTTGTATCCATTTTAGCAATATGTTTCTCCCCCCGATACTCATGGATTATGTTCATGGTTGTTCCTGCTATAGTCATTTTAGTCCCTCAGTTTTTTCTTAATTATTCATGTTTCAATTTTTGAGCCTTTCTTCAATGTCTGATGCAATTTGTTAAATCTTTTGATCTTTAATTCAGAAGAAGAAAACTGAATGACTTCATAATGTTCTATGGCAGAGTATCATAAAAGTCAGAACAGCTTTACAGTGTTAACCCCCCACAAGGAAGAAAGGAAGGAGGAAAAGCTGAAGGCACAGCAGATGAGAAGAGGCAAAGAGGTACCTTGTGTCTCGCTTAAAACAGAAGCGTTACCAGAAAGCTCAGCACTTGTCCACAAGGCCACATCAGAAGAACAAGGACAAGTGGTTGAAGAGAAGGAAAGAGAAGTTTATTATTTGCTGGCAAAGGAGGAAAAATGGAAGACTCTTGTCTCAAAAATCCAGATTTTCCTGTCCATAAGGGCCCTCAGTTCTAGGCTATTGTCGTTAATGATTCTAACCATCCCATCTCTGCCCATTTCTGCTGGGCAAAGCCTGTGACCTCCACCCACCTGGGAGGCCATTGCCAGGGCCTGGGATGGCTGAGCTATCTCCTGTAACACAAAGAACAAAAGACATCCCCGTCCCTTGACCACGTACCTACCTGCCTTAGACAGGGATGCAGCCAGGCTGCAATTCCCAAAAGAGTAGGGGAAGTTTTAAAGAGACATAAAATAGTTTTGCCTTTTTTTCCCCAGCCATCCCTCTGTTACAGAAGCATCTGAACAGACCATACAGCACTTACTTGGCTACTGAATCCGTTTCAGCCACTGCACCTGCCAGGTTGTAATAACATAATGTTAGGAGCTATGGGAAAGCAAGCAATGCCACCTGTGTAGTGAGACTAGGCAGATACTGACAAGGTTGAAAGGGTCTTATCTTTGCCAGTGAGGCCTCTCCTCTCTCCCCGTCTTGGCTACTGTTAGAGTAGCCTCTGTCTTCCAAACACAGGGGTGAGTAAGACAGTCCTTGCTTCTGAGTAGCTCATGGGGAAATGTAAAAAATAGATAATCATATAAATAAAGTACAAGGAAAAGGGAGACATCTTATAGTTACTACTGTGCAACTTCACTTTATTTATCAAATTTGGTTTCACTAACCTAACGGAACAGGACTTAGAAAAGGAGAAAAGAGGGGAGAGAAAATTATGGAGCACAAAGGCTGCTAGAGAAGGATTGGGGAACAGAATAGAATGGAATCTGCATGTGATAGGAGATAAAGAAAAGGTGGATGACCCAGCACCAAATAATGCTTTGCTTGCATAACTTTATCTAGACTGGATGTGTGTAAGAAACAGAATACATAAGTCTTTAAGTTCCAAATTATATCCTTGAATTCCCCAATCCTCTTACCCTTCTCATACAGAAGGATCCTGTCTTGAAAATGGACATCATTCCCAGAATAAAGGCCAGAAGGGTTGGCTAAACTGAAAGGATCAAGAGACGTGCCTACTCAGAAGCCATGTCACTTCTAGGCCAAGTTACAGCTGTACCTAGAGCAGACTCTAGAGCTCTGAAATCAATAAGAAACGATTTCACAACTCAAAGCTAGCAGAGGAGCTCACAGAACATTTGGTCTGGTTTTATTTCCTAGAAATTTTAAGAAAGCCAAGTTCCTTTTATAGAAAGATTCAGAAAAACTGACAGGAGAGTCATTAATGACAGTCTTTTTTGATTGACATCCTAAACCCACACAAACATTAGTAATCTGAAAATCTTGATTACCAAAATAATAGTCTAGAATAGATTGTCTAGAATCAGAAGACTAGATAAAACCAGATCATGAAACATGTTTTTCTACAGAATTTAGTACTTTGTAGTGACTGATTTGTGAACAATTGTGGAAATTTAGTGGTTGTGTTTTGGGTGGGCTGGAATCTGCTGATGTCGTGCTGAAGAAATGCCATGAAGACACGCAGAGAGAGGCCCTGGGTTGGACTCACTCCACTGTGAACTAGCACTTGTGAACACCGGCACTCTGACATTTCATCTTAAATGTTTAGGAGAGCAGCTGAGTCATTATCTTCTTAATGTGGATATGTTTCAACAAAAGTAATTCCAAAATCAGTTACTCCATCTACAGACTTTAAATGTGATACAGCTGCTACTTGGTTTATAGCTCATGAATGATAAACTCAAGAGGCTGCTATATCTAGGACTTGGATCATGCAAAGATGAAAGAGAATCCTCAGGCCAGCGACCACAGCTTTTAAAATAGAAAACTGGTGCCATCTTGTGGTTATTTTTATAAGGTCACTCTTAGCTAATAACTAAAATCCTAGAAAGCCAACGTGCAAAATCTCCTCTTTCTTTCTCCTTTAAAATACTATTAAAGATGTTTTCCCTAGATTCTTAGACTCACTGATTTTAAAATCTTAAGATTTCCTTAAAATGCTACATCTAAGTATGTGAAAACACAATTACTATTAAACTATTAATGCTAAGTGATTGCCAACCATGGAAAAAGCACCCAGCAATTTTAGTGCAGCCTTTTGACCGAATCCAAATTTTACAGAACAAATCCTTTAATAAGGGGATTGGTTCTGTGAAGTGTGGATTCAATCAAGGGGCCACACTTGGGGATTTGGAAGGCCACATGTGGCCCCAAGGCTGCAGGTTCCCCACCTTGATGAGTCTCCTAGATTATCAGAAACTTTTCTTTTTGTATGTGCACCAAAAATGGGGCCATACTCTAGGAGTACTAGCACTACAACATGGTATGCACCAAAGACCTGTTGTTTACAATAACCTAGACCTTGATCCAGTCACCTAGACTTACTCTTCTTACCTCCGATCAATTATCACCTCAGCTAAATTAGTCAAAGCATCTTCAGTCCTTGTACTAGAATCACCTTCAAATCTGAAGATAGCAAATGCAGCATGGTCTCTATTGATAACTAAAAGCATTTCCAGTCCAGATAGTTGCTTAGATAACTATTAGCTATTATTCCTTTCTATCTTCCTTTCCATATTTCTATCCACTCATCTATTGCTCTCAATCCAGCAACCTCGTCACTGTGTGTCTGTTTGAGAAGTGTCTAAGTCCAGAACAGATATGTGGATACTCCCAATCCAAAGTCTGACTTAATATTGTTTATTTATAGGTCTCATCTTAAAACCTAAAAGGAAAAACTAGATTGGTTTATGCAATAACTTATTCTAGACTCTCACGTGGAATCCATTCTTACCAGAAGCAAAATATTAAGACATTCAAGAAATAAAAATTTTGGCCTCTCTATGGCAAGTCAAATTGCTGAAAGTCAAAGGTAAATATACATACCGATAGACCACATGTATTTGGAATACTTCATGACACTGTAACGCTTTGGAAATGAAGAGCTTTCTTTTCCTCCACAGGAGCTCCTATGCAAGTGCTCAAACCCTGAGAAAGCCGTCAGGAAAAAAACTCAAAAGCAAAATTGGAAAAGAAAAGTTTACTGAATAAAGGAAGACTTGAAACTTCACACTGAAAGGGAGAAATTGATAAATGTAACATATGGCTAGTGAAGCCATTCGTTTTCAAGCATAAATAAGGACTACTGTGGACAAGCCAGAAAAACGGCCGGGAGAGTCACTGACAAGGGGAGCCGTAGGGGAATGGCCTCACAGCGACAATACTAAATGCCAGGAGACGGTGAAGCAATGTCTACAAAATTCTGGAAAATAAAAGAAGACTAGACATACATCTTCAAACATACAAGATGCAAGGATATGGAAGTCCTTACTTTAAAAAATAAAACATGGCAATTAAATCAGTTCAAGTAATAAATCAATCAAAATTACGAACTCAGAAATTGGGACGTCATGGTAAAGGAGCTTACAGTAAGTACTGAATCCATTAAAACTAGAGCTACAGATATAAACAGCTGCAAGCATTTTGGCCACAGAATAGAATGTAAACTTAAATTTTAACAATGTAAAAAACAATGCATATTTCACCAAAACCAGAGGTTGAAGGGGAAAGAGAAAGAAAAGAAAAAACTTCCCTAATTTCAGATTAGAAAGTCCAAAGTTGAATCATGAAATAGATGTCTAAATGTATCACTTAAAACTCATTAATTTTTTAAACAAATATTTTTTGGGGTACCTAGTATGACCAGGCTTTGTTCTACGTACTGAAGATATAAAATATAAACAATAATTGGAGACTTAAAATTAAACATATTTGTCATGTCAGTAAAAATAAATAGAAAAAAATTATGAAAATATAATGATTCTTAGATTGGGTAAAAAGTGAATCATATTCTATTAGTCAAGATAAGTTAGGCAATGGTATGGGTAAAGAAAACATCAAAATTTTCAGCACCCCAACAAATGTTCAATTCTTCCTTCCTATAGTGTTTAGGCTAAGAATGCCAGGGAGTCTCCATTTTACAGCACCTACATCTAACACGAAGCATTAGATTAGCACACAGATTGCACGCTGGATCTGAAGTGCTTCAGACTAAAAGTGACACACGTAAGTTTTATCATAACTCACTAGTCAGAACTCTTTGCGTGACTCTAGGGGCTGGGAAATGAAGGGTTTTTTGTGTTCCAAATGAGAAGGACAGTGAGAAATATTGGTGAGCACTAGTAATATCTACCCCATCCCTGAATGCTGTACACAAAAGGCACATCTGGAACAAAAGGGTAAATAAAAATTAAAGAAAATTCGATCAAAATATACAAGGCTATAACCTGGCTGGAGGCTGGAAATAGTTACCAAGCAGCTATAGCTCTCTGTTTTGATGATTCAAGTTAAACTTCTGGACCCTTGACCTAGAATTTTTCTGCTATACTAATCAAGTAAAAATTTGGTAGAATGCCCACCTATTTCTCTTCTAAGGACACCATGATCAACTAGCCAAAGTGATAGGTCTCTCCAAAGCAGAATATTCTGATTCCTGCTTGGATTCTGTTGTCCATTATGGTAACCACACTCACCTTGTTTTTGGCAATTAAGTGCCACTACTTGACACCTGTCACTCCAGTATTCAATTATCCCCATTGGGTTTAGGATCCCAGGTCAGTGGCAGGAGTTCTCACTTTAATTTCTGGCTTACAGAGAACAGTAACCACAGAGGTTTTAAAGGACTCTGGGCCCCTTTCACAAATTTAATCCTTCAAGATTTGGTGAAAGATGTGTCCTCTGAACCCTCTCAGGGTGGATGAGCAAGTCTTACATGATAAATCCACTCTAAGACTCCAACCTCCCTAAGCCTTTGCATACCTTCCTCTGCAGCATGTCAAGGCAATCTATAATGGCATTTCAGTTTCATTTAGTAAGGACCATTTTTTGGTCCATGTTTCAGCCAACCAGCCAACCAAACTATTAAAGCCCTTTCTAACACTTTGAGCTGCAACATTAAATCCAGAATCTCTGTTGAGTGGATCCATGTCAGTAAATTAGCCTTATCCAACTTTATGTTCCATCATTATCCCACACCTTTCATATCTATTCTCACAAATATTCCCCAAATTTCTATCTGTATAAATTGGAGAAATCATGTGGTTCTTTTGGCATATAACATAATTCCTCATAGGTCACAGTTTTACCTAACCCACTGAGAACAGCGAGGACTTAAGCCAGGGCACAGGTCTAGAGAAGCAGGGAGTACCTGGGGCAAGTTCTGAGGACAATCAGTAGTATCTTGCAAGGCAGCTACCTCAGGGGAAGCCATGACAGATGCTTTAGGAAAACCAGGGTTGACCTCCTCAGACAGGGGTGGAAAGCTGCTTCCATCGGCAAAGAACACTCAGCAGAATTTAGGGGTATGAAGACTCCAGAGAACCTCATCAGGCTGTTCCCATACGCCCTCATTCTGATTTTCAGGATCTCATTCTTCCCCAGTCAATGCCCGAACTTTAACAGAAGACACCCTGCAAGGCTGGAAATTCAAATGCATTGTAATTTGGCCACTCACAGAATGAGACTCTGGATTTGGTTTTTAGAAATCTCAGTCCTATGGACACTGGAGACAAAGGTTTCCTTAAGGGCAGACACTGAAACTTTGAGTTCATTTATGCAGAGGTTGAACCGAGAATTTGAAGCTCCGAGGTCACCCTTTTCTTATCCCACTTTCTTCAGTGCAGTTAGGAACAACCCGTCAACTATATTATACTGTTAGTTTAATATGTTCTAAGGTGTCACATACGTGGTCATGCAAAACCTTGCCTTTTTAAAGTATGTGATTAATAGTAGCCAATCGTGACAGTTTGTATAACTACTGCCACATCACATCCTGGTTTATTAGTGTCCTCTTTATTACAGTAACAGAGTGATGAGGGCCTTTAAGTATAAGCAGATTAGAGAACCAATTCCAGAAAACCCAGACTCAATTAATAAAACTCAACCTAAGACTCCATTCCTCTAGTCTAGAATAACTCTTGGTACCAAAATATGTATCAGTCAGGGGCCTGCAGAGAAACAGAACCAGTAGGATGGTGCTCTATCCTATCTGTATACCTGTCTATCCATCTAACATATCTCAAGGAATTGGCTCACACAACTGTGGGGGGGAACAAGACCAACATACATACGGCAGGTCAGTAGGCTGGAAACTCTGGGGCAGGAGCTGATGTCACAGTCTTCAGACAGAATATTTTCTTTTTCCAAGAAACCTTGTGTTTGCTCTTAATGTCTTCCAACTGATTGTCTGAAGCCTACCCATATGATGAAGGGGAACTATTTTATTTAAAGCCAACTAATTATAGATGTTAATAACATTCACAGGGTAGCTCCGCAGTAGCATCTAGGTAAGTATTTGATTAGATGACTGGGTACCATTGCCCAGCCAAATTGATGCAACAAGCCAACACATGGGTTACCGTCTTCTTTACTCCATTCAGAGTATCATTCTTAGAGAAACATTTTTAAAGATAAAACTGATAAGTCATCTCTAGTTCTGATTACCATGAGTGCTTTCCCGAATCAAATGAGATGTGAAATAATAGGCCTTTCCACTGTATGTCATTCATTACAGAATATAAATTTGTCCAAATAAAAATAGAAGCTCATCAAAAAGAAATCTTCTTACAAGTTGAGATTTGAAAACACAATTATATATTTCAATATTAAATCTTGTACAGTGCCTGGCTTTCATTGCTTAGTATGTTCACTTGCTTCCTCACTTTTGCAGTGACAAGTTTAATGGCTTCTTATGCAGACTGTGTTTTCAATAACTGCAATTTGCTGAAAGTTTTAAAACGTTAAGGTTGGTTGAAGTTCCATTCATTGAGCACTTTGATTAAAGATTCAGAACCGATGCTGAACAAATTGCAACGAAAATGAATACATGAGTCATTTACAAACAAGTTGAGTACCATCGTGGGGAAATAGATTGATTTTAAAAGTGGTTCTCCAAGACTTAAGCATTTTTAAAATGTGACTTATATTGGACAACAAAGAATACACTGTCATGCCTAAACACTGTTTAATTCACCAAATATTTGTACTTCAATTACTTGAGGTATTTTATTTGCTTATCTTGCCCCTTCGTCTAGGCATTCCTCAGGTATAATCTTTGGCTATCCATTCATTCTTACAAATAAAGGAACCCACAGAAGTAGTAGCCTCAGGACAGAAACAGATAGACTGGGCCACTATGCCCAACTCAGCCCAACCCCTACCTGATAGGTAGGGGACACCTGGGCCCCGTGGGAGGGGTTGTGGTGGGGCATTAACCTATCCATCTGCTTTTTCCACAAGGATGTGGTAGCAGAAGCCTGCAAGTGTAACGGCTCTGTCAGGGTCTCCCAAACTGTAGCCACCACACACAACCTGAAAACGTGCTGGATCTGCCACCCTGGACCTCCTTGTGTCACAGACCACATCGACCCTCTCCTCCTGCCAGTGGTAAACTACAGCAGTATTCCTAAGGCCACAGTGGATGCCAACAAAACCTGACCCCCAGACTACTGAGTGAGGATCTGGCACTGCCGCATGGGAGGGAGTTGGAGGTGCCCTGCTTTGACTCACTCAGTAGCAAAATGTCATGACCGCAACTAATGAAACCTTGGTGGGCAGGTACTTCCAAGGACCATGGTCCTTTGATTACATGGACTAGAAGTGTCTTAGCAGCAATGACAAAAACGAGCGCTGGGCTAGTGCTAGCCCTGTGTGTAGGGGGAAACGGAGCTCGTGTAATTATGCCATCAATCAGACTTGGCTGGCAAATCCCAATGCCTCCGTTCCCACTGGACAATAAAATGAGAAAAGGGGCTCTATGCATGTCCAAGGGCTACATCTTCCTCTGCAGGTGGTCTGGGGGTGACCCAAATATGGGACAGGCAATGTCATTCCTGAAAAGCTGGTGGATGGGAGGATCCTGCATGTTAGGTGTGCCCTGCCCTGACTGTGACTTAGTGACATTCAAAAGCACCAGTGAAATCCCCACAAGCTGTCTATGTTCTCCACCCTGTCCCCCAATAAGGGGACTTGGCGCTGGATCCTTGTGCTTTCTCTCTCCTGGGTTCCTACCTGCTTGACTGAGCTTCTGGCTCTCCCCTCATTTTTCTACACCTCTCCTATGTCCCATCTGTGGATACACTTGACCAATCATCTAATGAAAGAATACAAAACACATGACAATGACTGTTTAGATACAACATCAAAGGCACCATTCATGAAAGAAATCATTGTTAAGTTGGATTTCAGTAAACTTACAAGCTTCTGCTCTCTGAAAGACACTACCAAGAGAATGAGAAGACAAGATACAGACTGGGAGAAAATATTTGCAAAAAAAATATGTGATAAAGGACTGTCATCAAAAATATATAAAGAACTATTAAAACTCAACATAAGAAAATGAACAGCCCAATTGAATAATGGGCAAAAGATCTGAACAGACACCTCACCAAAGAAAATATACAGATGGCAAATAAGCATATGAAAAGATGCTCATCATATGTCATAAGGGAGTTGTAAACTAAAACAATGAAAACACCTCTAAGTAACCATTAGAATGACAAAAATCCAAAGAGGTTACGTAGCAACAGGAACTCCCATTCATTGCTTCTGGGAATACATAAGGGTACAGCCACTTTTGGAGACAGTTTCACAGTTTCTTAAAAACTAAATATTCTCTTACCATATGATTCCTGTGCAGTTGCATTTCTTGGTGTATACCCAGATGAGTTGAAAATTTACGTCCACACAGAAACTTGCACACAGATGTTTATAGCCGCTTCATTCATAATTTCTAAAACTTGGAAGCCACCAAGACATCCTTCAACAGGTGAATGGATAAATAAACTATGGTACATCATTGGATTATTACTCAGTGCAAAAAGAAACAAATGCTTAATCCATGAAAAGACATGAAGAAAACTTAAATGCATATACTAAGTGAAAGAAGTCAATCTGAAACGGCTACATACTTTATTATAATATTAAAATTTTATGATATTCCACCCCTAAAACTTTAGAGACAGCAAAAAGATCAGTTGTTGCTGGGGGCTGGAGGATTAGGAGTGATGAATAGGCAGAGCACACAGGATTTTCAGGGCAGTGAAAGTTTTCTGTGTGACGCTGTATGGTAGATACATGTCATTTTACATATGTCCAAACCCATAGAACATACAACACCAGGAGTGAACCCTAATGTAAACTATGGAATTTGGATGATAATGATGTGTTATTATAAATTTATCAATTGTAACAAATGTACCATTTTAGCGTGGGATGTTAATAATGAGAAAGACCATGAACGTGTGGCAGCTGGGACTATACAGCAATTCTGTGCTTTCTGCTAAATTTTTCTGTGAATGTAAAATTTCTCTAAACAAAATATAACGTCTATTTAAAAATTTTCTCAACTCATGTTTAAACATACCTTTGTTCAAATCAGAATCCAAACAACATATATGGTTGTATGTCTTAGGACTCTTAATCTACACATTTTCCCTCCCCTTTGGGGAGGGTTTCCAGTAATAGTGTTTTCCCCAAAAAAATCATTTCTTTAGTTCCCAGTGGGACAAATATAATCTAAAATTTGATTTTGGAGGCCATCTGGCAAGACTGGTCTCTGGCTGGGCCCATGCCATGGGTTGGTTTCAGGGTCATGAAAACATCCTTGAGTTTTCCATTTGCTTTTTCAGTTTGGGGGGCTATCTGGTGTGCATTAAGGATGCAGTTTTTGATTGTAGCAAATTCGCCATTAGAGGGCTTAAGAGGGCATTGAGCTTGTTGGAGGTTCCCTTGTAGAAGCTGCAGCTTTTGTGTCAGCCAAGTAATCTCCTTTGCCCTCATGAGTATCAGTTTTTAAGTGTCCTTGAATTTTATTTTATTCTCTGGCTGAAATTTATAACTTCAGAAGTAAAAATAATAACAATAACCCACTCTATAATTAACTCCTCCACAGCGAACAATCTACTGCATGTTCTGTGATGACCTTACCACAGCGGAAACCTGCTGCAACTGCAAGGCCAGGGGTCTGCCCCTTTTTGCTTCTCTGTGCACAAGGTGATGCCACTGACTACAAGGCAGTCATAGAGACAGGTGAGCTCAGGGGAGCTTTTCTCCCCCACCTGCTAACTCAGCAGGAGTTCGGTTCACCCACCCGAGCCATGGCCTCCAATCCGTATCTGTTCATAATTTTATGAAGTATCTAAATGCCAGTCATCAGTTTAAAAAAAGAGAATAGAAAACTCTGGACCAAGTAAATTGTGAACTCAAAAAGTGAAGAGGAATACCGATTACATTAATAACACTTTCTCTAAAAAATAGAATAACTTTCTTTGAAATCAGCCACAGTGGTGAGACGTGTTTTCCTTTCCAGGTGCCCCATAACGGCACACGGTTTTACCCGGCAAATTCTGCCAGCTTCCAAGTCCGGGGACCCTGACCCGCACCTGTACATGGGCAGCGTTCCCTCCCCACAGTGTGGAGAAGAGCACATGTCACCACTGGGCGATGAGAGAGCTGACGAAGGCTCTTGGCTTCTCTACGCCAGACGTGGTTGGAGAGCTTTCCTTGTTCTATTAGCAAAGCTCACGCGAAAGCCGTGAACAGGATCAGACCAGAGAAGCAAAGCTCTTTTATTTTCCCGGCCCACGTCAGTCAATGTACTGGGAGAGCCAGCGGAAGCCCTCGCCGTAGCCTTGCCTCTGGAGCA
>VSMD01108995.1:0-10727 GCA_008750895.1 Mirza zaza | reverse complement strand
TGTGCCACCATGCCCAGCTAATTTTTTCTATATATATTAGTTGGCCAATTAATTTCTTTCTATTTATAGTAGAGATGGGGTCTCGCTCTTGCTCAGGCTGGTCTCGAACTCCTGAGCTCAAATGATCCGCCCACCTCGGCCTCCCAGAGAGCTAGGATTACAGGCTTGAGCCACCGCGCCCGGCCTTTTTTTTTTTTTTTTTTTGAGACAGTCTCGCTTTGTTGCCCAGGCTAGAGTGAGTGCAGTGGCGTCAGCCTAGCTCACTGCAACCTCAAACTTCTGGGCTCAAGTGATCCTACTGCCTCAGCCTCCCTAGTAGCTGGGACTACAGGCATGCACCACCATGCCCGGCTAAGTTTTTTTATATATATTAGTTGGCCAATTAATTTCTTTCTATTTATGGTAGAGATGGGTCTCGCTCTTGCTCAGGCTGGTTTAGAACTCCTGACCTTGAGCAATCTGTCCACCTCGGCCTCCCAGACTGCTAGGATTACAGGCGTGAGCCACCACGTCTGGCCTTTGGTAGAATTCTTTATGGCTTAAAAAATATACAGGTTGGTTTTTCTTTCCACATGGCAGTCTTGGGGTGGCCCACTGGGACCAATCTGCCTCTTGCGGTCAAACAGGAACCCAGTTTCTTTTCAGCTGTATCCGTGCCACCCCCTCAGACTTACTAACTAACCACTAATTAAACCTGCTGTTGTTTCCATAGAGACTCCTTGTTTAATCTAATATTATATATTAGATTAGGAAGGGTTGGGGGTCAGCACCCCTCGTCCCCATGCTGTTGAGGAGTCAACTGTATTTTGGAAGTCTGGATCTAGTAGAATACATGCAGTGCCCAGGAGAGAGCTTGGTGAAAACGCTGGTAAATTTCAGTCAATTTTAGCTTTCTGAAAGTTGTCAATACCATCTCCTGTCCCTCACGCCTATGGCAGGCACCTGTGGGGAAGGCAGCCAGCATTCTTGGTGTGGCAGTAAGAAAAGTTGTTAATTTCAATACACCTTTGCCAATACTTTTTAAAAAAATAAAATAGTTCTATATTATCATGTGCTTTAATTATATTTTCACCAAAACAGTGGAGTTACAGATTTAGATATCTGGAAAAAATAGAAAACATCCCCCATGCAGCCTAATTACCAGTCTGTCTAAACAATTAGCTAAATTAGCCTTACTTTCTGCCATTTAAAAAAAAAATCTGACTTCATTTTACAATTAAAATAAGCTGCTAGCACATTGTGAATAGTAGTATAAAAACCACTGAGAAATAAATAATGCAACAAATCTTGTAAAAGCAGTTAAGATTAAAATGATGGTGTGCTAATATGATTAAAATTTTCATTATGGAAATTTTTCTCATTTATGCAATATAATACATGTAGCCACAATTTTAAGTTATTCATGAAGCAACGATGCTAAAAAGAATGGTATTCCTGGCCGGGCGTGGTGGCTTACGCCTGTAATCCTAGCACTCTGGGAGGCCGAGGCGGGTGGATCGCTCAAGGTCAGGAGTTCAAAACCAGCCTGAGCAAGACCACATCTCTACTAAAAATAGAAAGAAACTAATTGAGCAACTAAAAATATATATACAAAAAATTAGCCAGGCATGGTGTTACATGCCTGTTAGTCCCAGCTACTCGGGAGGCTGAGGCAGTAGGATTGCTTGAGCCCAGGAGATTGAGGTTGCTGTGAGCTAGGCTGACGCCACGGCACTCACTCTAGCCTGGGCAACAAAGCGAGACTCTGTCTCAAAAAAAAAAAAAAAAAAAGAATGGTGTTCCCTTTGGTAAATGTGTGCATATGTGTACTGAATGCTGGTGTTCAGTAATAATTAAATAAAAATGGTGTATAAAAGTCAGAAATAATTCCATTAGTTTTATTGGACATACTGATAAAACTTTTCCCAATGTATTTAATGAAAAGGTATGGACTGCTAAAAGTTAATTGGTCTGGTATGTAGTAAAAATTTTATTTTTCAGCTAATATGAAATAGAAGATACTATTTTGAAAAATGAAATACATTCAAGATTATAACCGGAACAGATATTTTAGATGCTTTGATAAGTAGTTTTTAAAATCTTCTTATTTAAGACATACCAAATCTAAAATAAATCATGTAAAAAATTACTGCAAGTTTTATCTAGCAAAACTTGAAAACTGTGGTTGTCTCAGAAAGCCTTCCAGTGACTGGCCTGTGCTGTCTGGTTGTCCAGTGGTCATTTTCTAATCAGCTACTGACACATCCTGAGGAATATTCTTGAGAGTAGCTGAAAAGAACTGCTTATGTTAAATACATGAAAAAAAAAATCCCAACAAGGGCCAACATCTCCCATTCTTAATGCTACAATTTATCCTTAGCACAACATAAAGACCAAAAAACATGGGAAGTTTCAGGGTAGGAGTATGGTGCCTTGATTAAGCACCCCAATAAGGAATTCCCCAAAATATTTCAATTATCCCTTTGTGTGGAGCCCTGGAGGTTTTTACACTCCTGGTCAACGTACCTTAGTAAGATTTAGATGGGGGAAAGTGCACTGTCACCCTGCCTCACCTCCCAGAGTGCTAGGATTACAGGCATGAGCCACCATGCCCTGCCTACTTATTGTTTTTCTATAATTGCTTTTTCCTTTCTGTTTTCCATTAACTCTCACCTGTTAGAGTCTGTCCCTAACAGTACTCCTTTGCATCAACATGTTGATTCTTTGCTTATCTAACAAGTCACAGAGCGGGGAGCAGAGTTGAGGCCATTAAAGATTGTGTTTTGATTATCTAGCACAATGGTTCTCAGATGACAACAGACTAATCTGGGAAGAGTAATACAGATGACTGGGTCCTCCTACCTCCCCCCCCCCCATTCTCACTGAATTGGTCTGGGATGGGGGGTCAGGCATCACTAACTTTAACAAATAACTTGGTGAATCTAATGTGCACCTGGAGTTGAGACTCGGGAGAAGAACCAGGTTAGAGGGAGGAAGTGTTCCAGGCAATGCTAGATTTGAGAGAGCCTTTGGATTTCAGGGCAGCATGAAGGCTTTGAACACTCAGAAAAGGGTCTGGAGTAGAAGATATGCAAGGGATGGGGAAGGGAAGGTGCTGAAACTGTATTTAATCTACTTATGATAAGGGCTGCCCTTCTTGGTTTTGCCATCGGGTCACCTACCTAATTTCAGAATTACACAATTCAGTGCTGACCATATCATTTCATTGTTCATACTCAGTATGCATGGGATCCCCCCCTTTTTTTTTCCTGAGTATTTTCAGAGCAAATCTGTCTCCTTCTCTGGTAGCTTGTCTCGTAAAGACCTATGGTTATTGGTTTTCTGTGTATCTACCACTATGGCTTCCTGGAAGTTCCAAGCACAAGGATTTGTGGGTGTGCCTTGGTGCACTCCCAAGCATTTCCTCTGTTTTATCAACAAGGAAGTGGCACAGCTGTGGTGGTAACTTCCAACAGACCTAAAGGCCCTGGGGAATTCATGGCTAGAGATGCTCACTGATAAGTCACCACCACTCCCAGCTCCCACCTTAAGAATCTGAGTTATTCATTAATGAATCTAAAAAGGAAAAAAAAAACAACAACAACACCACCAACAACCCGCTGTCTCCTTCTCTCCTGATTCCGTATGAAATATGAACATGCCTCAGACAGAATAGTATAATCATTGTGCAGCTCAAGGACACAATGGGAACACTTAGTGCTGCTTGTCAAAGTAATCCAGGGAAACTGTGGGTGAATCTTTGTCATCTGGTAACAACCAGAAACTTCTTAAAATGCAGGTTTCTGACTTTGTATCATTAAGAGCTCTAGTTCATGAACAGAGATGAATCATCGATACAGCAGAAAAGAATACCGAGCCAATGTTCCAATCTAAAACTCAGCTATGTCAAACATTTCAAAATTACCAACCAGATGGTTCAAGAGTTTGCCTGGCCACTCATATTGTCCAACTATTAACCTTTCTATTAAGGGCTTCTCTAATTGCTTTAGACTTTTTGATTACTAATGACCTTTCCTCTATCTCTAATCCAGAGGTTATTAAAATCCCCATGGAGTTTTTAAAAAATACAGATGTTCAGGTCTTGACCTTCACAACTTGAAGTTCTAAGATTAGGGCCTAGTATTCATACATTTTAATAAACATCTACTGGGGATTCCAAAGTGATGTCCTGGTTAAAAATTCCTTCATAGTCCATTGATCGCTCACTTCTAAGTGATTCAACCTCAATTCCCCATCCTAAATTCACCCTCTTACCCAACAAGCCAGTTCTAAGTCTTTAAGGAAGGCAAATACTAACCAAAATGAATGCTTTCAATTATGATGGAAACTTTTAAGTGAGGAAATTTATTTGTGATTAACCAAAGCAACTGGTTATTCTTCAAAATAATAAAAACAGGGATTCTTTTTTCTTTTACAAATTAAGTTTAATTGATCATTCAGCTTCAGAAAAAATAACTCCTAAAATGAGAATATAAATATGTTTGTTTTTAAGAGTTTATTTCCTTTCTTCATTTATTAGCAGATAGTACTGATCCATTCTCTTGCTGAATGTTGTTAAAAAAAATGAAAAATTTAGATAGATGAGTTAACCATGCCCACCCTAAAACACCACAAATTCCCCTGGTATCCTCAAAGGAAGAACAACTTCCTGGCTTTCCCTTAGTGTTTATGGCTGGAATATAGCACCTGCTTGAAAATAGAATAAAGAGTCAGAGATCATCTAAACACCACCCCAAAAGTGTTTGGCATTAAGCTCAAGGATTCAAATATTTCAGGAATCTGGAAACTACCAGATACATGATAATGGAGCAAATTAAGTGAAATTAATAAAAGTTGAAGGCTCTAAATCGGTTGGTGTAGGAAAAGCATCAAGCTACCAGACAGTTACGAATGGAAATACCACATTTCCAGCTCTTGGTAGAAATCTATAAAAATCTGAGGCTACAGACTGTAGGTAACAGGCACATCACTGCTTCTCTAGGAACACTGTAATTGCAGTTTGCAACTATTCCTGTTTGTTTATAAGCCATTTCCTGATCATGAAGGACTCAGATATAAAAAGAATTCCTGCTTTGTTCTCTACAAGCTCTCAACAAGATGGAAAAATGGAGGGGGGAGTTATATATAGTACATGGCAGCACAAGAAAAAAATGAATGAACACTCAGCAGATCTAGGTGTGGTAACAGGAGTACATGTAGCGTCCTGTCACGGAGCAGGGCTCAGACAAAGAGCTTGACTCGGGACTTGTCAGGATACACTCTCCAATCCCAGGGGTGAACACGCACTGGATACTCGCTAAAATATCTACTAATTTCTACTACACAGAAGATAATATGAAGGTTCTGCAGTGAAAGAACTTACCTCCGCTGTTGTTGAGGATTAGTCCTTTCCTATTAACTCTGGCTTCTCCTTAACAGGTCATAAAACCAAAGGCATACAGAAGTCCTGCCTGGAGAGCTAGACGGATACTGGTTTCTGGCTTGTCTCTAGTTATGAACGACTACTATTGAAACCTGTTTATTTAAAAACAGAGCCCTTATATGTGGCCGGTCATCTCTGGAGAACCTGCACTAGCAAGCTTTAAATAAAAAAGCATGAGAACCTGGAATTAATAAATAACCTTAAAAAAACTCATTTTATGTACTGACTCCATCTTTCTCTTTGGCAATTGAACTGACTTCCATGTGTCCTCAGGTCCCTACTCTGGAGGATAATTAAGGCATCAAAATCACTAATTGGACTATGAAGTCCTAAATAAAGAAAAGGTGACTATAAACTCTATTTTAAAAATTGTAAGTACTAAAGATCTTTTGGGTAGTCTGTTTGTAATCCCTGGCAGTTCCATCTCACAATGTTAAATTCAACTGAAGATATGATAGTACTACTTAAGTTGAGCTAATCTTTGGAAAAGCAAGAAAATAAAACACTAGAATCTCAAGTACATTCCCCTAGTCCCCTAGGAATAATCACCTAAGCATAATAGAGCTGAAAATAATTTTTTTTAAAACATCAAACTTTTTTTTTTTTTTTTTACCAATTTGTGGATTTTTTGCCTGGTCTTGACTCTTAGGTATTTTGGATTTTCACATTTCTTTCACTTTCCTTCTGTCCCTAGATTTTCCTAATTTTACATTACTCAAGTAATTTGCTTTGTTTAATCAAAGAAACAAACCAACCTGGTATTTCATTACATTTAGCTAAAAATTCAGAAATAAACCTAGTTAGGAAGCATACTATGTCACATACTATAGGAACTTCATTTCAGCTGTGTTACACTGCTAGCAGTTATTGAACTACAAAATTCCTTTTTTTCCCCCCTCTCTCTTAACTTAATAAAGCTTGTCAAAGTTTCCAGGAAACAAACTGTGACTTGAGCTTTTATTGCGTTCTGATGGCATCAATGATTACAGAACCTCGGCATCACAGATCGCTCTCCCCATAGAGCGCAGACGAGAATGCGGTGTAATCCAGGGCGCCAGGCACGCTGCCCGGGCCCGTGTAGGTGGGCATCCTCTTGATGCAGTACTGGGCCTGGTCCGGAGGCAGCTCCCGACGCAGCTCCTCTGCCAGGATATATGGCTGGAAAAACATGTGTTTGCAAAGTCAGTTGCAGAAAACACCAGAACATAAACAGGTTTTTTTCTGTTTCCGGTTTTTTTTTTTTTTGAGACAGAGTCTTGCTCTGTCGCCCAGGCTAGAGTGCTATGGCATCAGCCTAGCTCACGGCAACCTCAAACTCCTGTGCTCAAGTGATCCTCCTGCCTCAGCCTCCTGAGCAGCTGGGCCTATAGACATGTACCACCTTGCCCAGCTAATTTTTTCTATTTTTAGTAGAGATGGGGTCTTGCTCTGGCTCAGGCTGGTCTCAAACTCCTGGGCTCAGGCAATCTTTCCACCTCAGCCTCCCAGAGTGGTAGGATTACAGGTGTGAGCCACCGTGCCCAGCCTATAAACAGTTTAATACTTGCACATTTCTTGCATTTGTTTAATGTTAAAAAAGGAGTAAAGGTTAGGGAGTCTATTGGGTATAGTACCAGATGACCAACCAAGAGTTTTACTTATAGAATCATATCTACAAAGTGACCTGGGTCAGCAGGAAATGTAATGTGCTTCATAAAGGCAAATGGAGCATTGTCATCAATATTTCTGAAACTGAGCCATAGTACAAGGATAAATATGACCTGAATTGTATACCAGAAAAGCAAAGGGATACTTGGTGTATATCATACACTGATCAGAACACATAGGGATTTTTTTTCTTTTTGAAACAGAGTCTTGCTATGTCTCCGGGCTAGAGTGCAATGGTATCATCATAACTCACTACAACCTCCAACTCCTGGGCTCAAGTGATCCTCCTGCCTCAGCCTCCCAAGTAGCTGGGACTATAAGTGCACACCTCGATGCCTGGCTAATTTTTCTACTTTTAGTAGAGACAGCGTCTCACGCTTGCTCAGTCTGGTCTCAAACACCTGACCTCAAATTCGTCCTGCCTTGGCCTCCCGGAGTGCTAAGATTAAAGGCGTGAGCCAACGCACCCAGCCCCACATAGGAATAGTTAACATAATTGTTATATTTGTTAAAAAACAAAAATGTGTATACTGTGTGTATGTAGGAAATGGAGTCATTTTCTTACTAAAAAATTAGAAATATGTTGCCACTAGAGAAAATCTCTCTCTAAAACAAAACTGACATTTAACAATGGAGCTTTTTAAAAAATGTTCAGTGGGAAATAGGACAATTCTGGTGAAACGGACTAGCTGATAAGAGTCAAAATAAGTAAATTACAAATATTACATTGTAATTTATAGTACAAGTATTTTGGTGAGGTGAAATGAGCCATGGTTTATTACCGCCTAAGTCAGCTGCACTCTGCCCCTTCCAGACCCATGATAAATGACACATTTGAAAATAAATGTATTATTTTTAAGATAGTTGGTCATGTCTGATTTTTTAAGGTAATAAACATGGTTTTGCTGATGTATTTTGGCATCCTAACTTCCTTGGGATAATGTTCTTTACCTCTTAGCCAGAACACAGGGTAAAATAATCCTATCCCAGACTGTATTTATACATACTGAGGTGTTTTTATTGTTGGGAGGGGGTGAAATTTAAAAATTCTGAACTTGCAATTAAACTCCTAGTTAATTTCTAGGCTACATGAAATGAAAGCTTGCCATTTTTTAAATACTGAATGGCTATATTTAACTTTGCTTTAGAAGCTAGGCACAGTAAGGGTCTTTAATCCTTAGGAGAAGGCTCCCAGTTCCATAGTATCTGAATTGCATGGTTTCTTACGAGTCACTGCTACCAACCCAGAATGTGAAATGGGATTGAAAACATACGCTACTGTCCCTTCTATAAAAACTCAGTATGGTGTGAGGCCCAGGCACAAATGCCAGCAATGGAATGCTGTGTGTGTTCTCTGTTCCCGGTTACGCCATCGTTATGTCTCTGTGCTGCTTTCCAAATAAATTCAGTGCTGACATTGTACAAAAGGCACTAGTATAAAAATGGTTTTTATGTACAACACTGTTCCTTTTTGTTGTTTGAATGGTGTGGTGGGCCACACTAAAGTAGAAGCGAATCTGTCCATGCAGACCTTATCAGAAGCCAGGATTCGGAAGGAGGCGATGACCTGCTCCGCAGTGTCGGTGTCGCCGGTCTCTCTAGTCATGAAGTCAATGAAGGACTGGAAGGTGACCGTGCCTTGTCCATTGGGATCAACCAGGGTCATAATACGGGCAAATTCGGCTTCACCCTGAAGCAAGGTGGAAAAGACGTATGTGCTTCCACAGTCCACAGCTCTCAACAGTGCCATTCTCATTCTTTCCCTACTCACATGCAAAGTCCTCCATGTTTGAAAACTGAAGTACAACCTGCCCTTCCCTTCGGTCTTTGGAAGAGATTCCCCTCATGGGTTTATTGCCATCAAACAATTTTAAAAGTTGCTGTAGCATCAAGCCAGAGGCCCCTGAATGTCAGAATTCTGCCCTCTCTTGACCCCTGGAGGCCTTCATGGAGGAAATCACATACCGTCATTATGGAAGAGTAGGTCAAAGCCAGAAGGGGGGCCCTTTTCTCAGATTATAACTGAGAAAAGCGATACCGATAAATAGAAGGCAGTTCAGGCTCTCATGATTTTATGTGAAAGTTCTGAAGGAAATCAAAGCAGGTCATGTTCGAAATACACAGAGAAGTGTGGGACTATGGGGAAATGTAAGTTGTTCTTAGCTGATTTATTACTAAACATTTTTTATCTTTCAAAATATTAGAGGAAAAAGCACTTTAAAAATCATCAGGATACTAAAAGCCACTGAAGTGAACACTTTAAGTGGGTGATCTGTAGTGTGTGAGTTATATCTCAAGAAAGCTGTTAAAAAATCATCAAGATAGCCTATATTCTCATTTCTTTTACTAAAAAAAATCTGACCAATTACTAAATAAAAATATATATTCTGGCCCTGTGAAATTATTTTTATATAGTAATGGTCAGACCTTCAAAAAATATTATCCTATATAATGAAAACAAACCAATCCCAAATGCAATACCTTACTTTGAGCTAATCATTTCCTGTCATATAAATCCAAGCTCAAAAAAAATCAAGTCTTAGTAAAATATCAAACTTCTGTCTTACCAAATCATAGCCCATGGAGATCAGGCAGGCTCTGAAATCCTCATGATCCATCAGCCCATTCTTCCTCTGTTGACAAATGCAAAGAACAGGGAAGGTGAGAGAGAGGCAAGATGAGCTCTCTTTGACCAACTAAATGAAAATCTGGTAAGAGAGGGGCACTCTGAGCTCTGCCAAGGTCGTACAGGAAGGATGAAGCCAACACAAGGATGTCACAAAATAGTTCCTTAGAAAGGGAAAAGAGGCCAGGCTTGGTGACTAACACCTGTAACTCTAGCACTTCAGGAGACCAAGGTGGAGGATGGTTTGAGCCCAGGAGTTTGAGGTTGTAGTGAGCTATGATGATACCACTGAACTTTAGCCCAGATGACAGAACAAGACACTGTCTCAGGAAAAAAAAAAAAAAAAAAGGAAAAAAAGAGGAAGGGTAAAAACCAGACAAAAATAAAAACGACACATTCCACAAAGTAGCAGAAGGAACTAGCTGGGAGCTCACTACTGCCATCTACTGATGACAGAACATATTGTAACTGAGAGACGATGAAGCTCTCCCTGGCCCTGGGAAGTCATCTTTGTAAAAATCCCCCAGAGATGAATGTGTTTTTACAGTTCAAACAAGCGGAAAGCAACGACTCTCGGTATTTTTAAAGCAGTACTTAATTTTTTTTTTAATTAAAAAAATTTTTTTAGAAATAGGATCTTGCTCTGTTGCCTAGGCTGGAGTGCAGTGGTGCAATCATAGCTCACTGCAGGGTTGAACTCTTTTTTTTTTTTTTTTTTTTTTGAGACAGAGTCTCACTTTATTGCCCAGGCTAGAGTGAGTGGCCGTGGCATCAGCCTAGCTCACAGCAACCTCAAACTCCTGGGCTCAAGCAATCCTGCTGCCTCAGCCTCCCAAGTAGCTGGGACTACAGGCATGTGCCACCATGCCCGGCTAATTTTTTTTTTTCTATATATATTAGTTGGCCAATTAATTTCTTTCTATTTATAGTAGAGATGGGGTCTCACTCTTGCTCAGGCTGGTCTCGAACTCCTGAGCTCAAATGATCCGCCCACCTCGGCCTCCCAGAGAGCTAGGATTACAGGCTTGAGCC
>VSMD01108994.1:0-12721 GCA_008750895.1 Mirza zaza | reverse complement strand
TACAATCAAATTTCTAGAACATTTAGTTCACAGTACCTAAAGTTACATAAAGCTTAAGGTTTTGTTTGCTTTTGTTCTTTGGTTTATAACTGAATATTTAACTTTTAGACAATGCCCAGGAGTTGAGATTCATCTTTTATAACTTTCCTGTATATGCGGGTCAACAAAATGATGACCCAAGTCCTCCAAAAATCCTACAAAATCCTGAAACACTGTATTTACTAAAAATATTCTGAAAAGATTTTCAGTGTGTTATCTGGTCAGTATTGAGTTAACTGAAAATTCAATTAGAATATTCCCTTCCACCAGTGTTTACATTCATCAGGATTTTATTACATGAAATAGAGATGCTAGAGAAAAAGTGGAAAAGTAGTCACCCATGTGGTACTTTGAGTAGCAATGAAAGTTTTTAACTGTTCACTTAGAGCTACAAAAACCAAAAATCCAAAGAGTGTGACTTTGAGACTAAAGAAAGATACTACTTTTTTAAAAATCCTCAACATAGATTTTAAAGAACTCTCCAAACAGATATGTTAAATGTCTATGCCTACAAATATATCTAACAAGATGTTTCTCACATCAACAAGGAAGAAAATGTAACCTGAGATGAAGTTGGTAAAGTGACCCTAGAGTGTCTACAGATAGACTTCTATGGTCTCCAAGAATTCCCTGAAATCTGAGGCAAAATTATGTATAAATTTTCCTGGGGAGAGGGCTCGTCACCCTTGAGACTCTCAAAGGAATTATAACTCTCAAACCAGGTTTGTGACTCCAAAAGTTTAAAACTGCTTATTTGAGTGTTTTAAAAGTATCCTCATTTTAATATTTATTCAAGCTGCAACTTTTAAATTTTGAGCTAAAAAATCATATAAACTGTTCCAAAAAAACCCCCCAAATCTAATAGATCGCTAAACTTATACAACCATTAAATACAGAAGTATCTGAGGAGAAAAGTCAGTTAAATTTTAATCCTCAGATAACTGTTAGGGCGAGTACCCTTTCAGTAATTCCCAAACATTTTAAAAGAGACAGCTGCCCTTTTTCTTCCCTTCTCAGAATAAATTATAGTGGAATGAAGAAGTTAAAATAATGCTATTAATAATAAATTAAACTCCCAAATGCTTCATTTTCTTACAGAAGCTCTCATTTTCATAGGAAAATTCTACTTCTTTATCAATGGTATTAGCAATTCACAGTATTTAATGAGTACTTTTTTGTCGACGAACCTCTGAACATATTTCAATATTGTATGTAAAAAACAAATTATAAGCCCCGATGATGGATCATTATTGGAGCAAAATTCCCTATGAAAATATCAATTTAATGAAGTAACTGGGATGATCCCTTGGGATTTAATGTAATTATAAACTTTTCAGGTAATGCTAAAACATAAATAACAAACTTGACAAAATAATTACAAACTGAATTCATATATCCTACTACATTTTGATGCATGTCTGTACTCCAGCACGTATTCTAGTACGCTTTCTTACACCCAATGAAACTCTTGCTGTGATACATATTCTCTGTTTTCTGGAGAGAGAACAAGAAAAGTTTAAGTCTGTCAAATAACCTTTCACCTAAATAATACCAGTTCTTTGAGCCTTTATATTACAGTTTCTAATCTTTTTGTTTTCTCTCTTAATTTTATATAGTACCATGTAAAAAGCAACCATGGAAAGCTTATGCTCATTAAAGAAAAGAGAAAGGTGGTTTCCCAAATAGAGCTGGGTATGCAGCCATTCCTCCCAGAGAAGACTTATTATGAACTAGAACAAACAATTCTACGGGAACAATTCTCAAATGTGACCGCCCCAGGTATTTCCACCACCGCTCTTTATCTGACAGACCTTTTCGGACCTTTAGAAAAGAGCTAATGATATGCCAAACTATTCTTTACAGGCAATGATCCATGTTACTGTACTTAAATAAGAAATTAGCACCCATCAATTGTGAAGAATACTCCTCATAGGGAGAAAACCCCTTTCGTTGGAAAAACATCCTTCAAGAAGAAAAGAAACCCTAAAATGCATAAAAATAAATGTATTCTTTTACCACTTTTAAGTTGCTATAACATGTTTTAAATAATTTCCCAGCTAAGACTGTTAGGGTCTGAAAAAGTTCTGCTATAAATAAATACCTTAAGGACCATTTAACATTTAAGGTTGATTTTAGCTAAATGATAGAGATATACCCATAATTAACTAAGATATTTTTCTCTCATATACAAAGAAAATATTATAGTGATTCAACATAAACTCCAGAATTCTGAGCCCTCATTAACACCAGTACATTCTGAAAGTTATAGGAAAATTATATTAATTAAGAATTAGGGAGGGTAAGAATAAAGTCTGTCACAGCATACAAGGGACCCTGTGCAAGCTAGGCCCCTATCTTGCTCTTCCCCTGGGCGCTTGTTGGAAACAATCATATGTAGAACTCAGCAATCTATTAGTTTCTTAATACACTGAAATCCCTGTGATTTAAATTAAGTGGGAATAAAGGCCAAAATGAAAATAGTAAGAAAAAACATTTTCTAATCTAGTTGTATTACACAAATGTAAGCCACGTGGTACCCTCAGTACAGATTCTTTGGAGACCTATTCTTTTTTTTTTTGAGACAGAGTCTCACTTTGTTGCCCAGGCTAGAGTGAGTGCCGTGGCGTCAGCCTAGCTCACAGCAACCTCAAACTCCAGGGCTCGAGCAATCCTGCTGCCTCAGCCTCCCAAGTAGCTGGGACTACAGGCATGCGCCACCATGCCCGGCTAATTTTTTCTATATATATTAGTTGGCCAATTAATTTCTTTCTATTTATAGTAGAGATGGGGGTCTCGCTCTTGCTCAGGCTGGTCTCGAACTCCCGAGCTCAAACGATCCGCCCACCTCGGCCTCCCAGAGAGCTAGGATTACAGGCTTGAGCCACCGCGCCTGCTGAGACCTATTCTTTGAATAAAGATTACAACGTATTATTTTCAACCTGAAATAGACCTTCAATCCTGGGCGATCCTTTCTGCTCATAATTAATTTGCTCCCCACTAAGTCTATTGCCAGATCTCCACCACACTGTCCTCAGTTATACACCCCTCTCTTCCTCCCCAGTCCCCAATGGTTCTTCTCTAGATGATATCAAGGCCATTTCTCAAGGCCAAGAAAATGACAACTCAATTTTGCTCATATTTCACTCATGAAGAAAAGAAAAAAAGATCTACAGCTTTACCCCATTATCGCCTCATAACAAAAAAGAGAGACTCTTACCCAAGACCAATGCTTTTTTTTTTTTTTCAGAGACTGAGACTGGGTCTTGCTCTGTCTGTCACCTGAGCAGTGGTGCAATCATAGCTCACTGCAGCCTCCAACTCCTGGCCTCAAGTGATCCTTCCACCTGAGCCTCCCAAAGTGCTGCGATTACAGGCGTGAGCCACTGCGCCCGGCCAAGGCCAATGCTTTTGATTCCATTTCCATTCTCCCTTCTAATATGCTTTTCCCTTTATCCTATTCCTGTTTGTCATTACTCTCTACATTAATTAGCTTTCTCCTTAGAAAACATGTATCTTTAGCTTTCCTCTGCATTAAGAATAATTTTGTTCTCAATTTCCTACAAAAAGGCCCAGATATAGTGGGAAGTATAGGATGACAATTAACACACAGCAGAGAGAAGTCAAGCTACACCTGTTCTCAGAACCACCTACCTTCCTAAGAAAAGACAAACCATATTACCATAAAATTTCCTAGATATTCACCATACTGCGCTTATGTTTCACTAGAGTAAAACCAACTGGGGAGTTATAACACACACTGGTAAACTAACAATTATCTTTGGGCTTTAAGTCTTGTTGAAATGAGAAGTGCTTAAGTAAATGGTATTGTATATTCAAGACTGACCACCCGTCTCCTGATTCTCTATTAATAGTACACAATGTGGTAAAAGAAGATAATTTTCATTTAATGAAAAGTAAATATAAATAAGTATAATTTCAAGTTACTACTCTATTGCAGTTTTTCTTGTAAAGGGGCTTCTTCACTTATTCTTTGCACTATAAAGTAGTAGTATGCTTTGTTCTTCATGTTCTACAACACAATGGTCCTTTTCATTGCCTCAAATTGAATTCTGTGACAAAGGATGCAAAGTCCTTACTCTGGAACTCTATTCCTTGTGTTAAAGACCAAGTGGGTCTGAGAATATCTAATCTCATTAAGATCTATTTTGAGCAACGAATAAAGAAAAGAGAATTGAAAGCACTCTATAAGGCATCTTTCAGATGACACAGCTCACAGTGTCAGTCTTATTTCACAAGCATTTGTGACTAAGAAAGTCAAATGATTTTTTTTTTTTGCATTAAGTTAGCGATGAGTGGCAAGAGATATATGGTTGTTCCAGATGGTTAGTGTCTAAAATGGCCAAGAGCAGACAAGTGCTTTATTTTACGTGCTGAAACTTTATTTTAGTAAATTCTACTCTAGTTTTACCATCTGGAGCAACAGTGTATACTCTTTCATTCACACAGCAACATTTTCCCATTATTAAAAAATTTATAATACTAAATGCATGCTTGCTTTATACTTCTAAAAAAGGGAGTAGGGAACTTCAAACATTTCCAGAGGTAACATTTTAGTTAATATCCTGCTCCTATTTTCTCACTTGATATACCTTGAATAACTTTCCACATAAT
The DNA here is from genome assembly GCA_008750895.1 of Mirza zaza. Lineage (NCBI taxonomy): Eukaryota > Metazoa > Chordata > Mammalia > Primates > Cheirogaleidae > Mirza > Mirza zaza. The sequence continues at coordinate 8,050 of VSMD01108994.1, read as the reverse complement.
TACATGGAAATCTATCTCATTTCTTTTACAGCTATGTACCAGTTTCATGTATTGTTGTATTGTAATTTTCTTAACTTATTTCCCATTGATGGAAGTTTGGGTAAGTTTCAATGGTTTAATTATACTGAGCATGTGTCTTGGTACATTTGTATATTTCTGTTGGATAAAATCCCTTGAAGTATAACTGATGAGTCAAAAAGTGTACTCATTTAATCATTAGTAGATATTGCCCAACTAATCCTCCAAAACAAAATACAACAAGGGTGTCGCTCATCTTTGCCAATGCAAGAAAAAACAAACCCAAAAAAGTATAGTTGATATTTTAATTTGCAATCCCTTAATGAAAGGACCATTTGTTTTTCTTTCATCTGTGAATTACTAATTCATGTCTCTTGCTGTCTTTTTCTATTGTGCTGTTGTTCTATTAGATTTGTCTTATAAATTTATCTTAAAAATAATGGGAGTAAATTTACTATACCTTATGAACCATGCTTTAAAACCTGTTAGTTATCAAATACTAAGGACAAATTACTTCCTCTGGCAGTTAATTGTACTTTTAAAATAAAAAAGCAGAATGATTAACTTAGCAAATATAACTTTAGACTGTAAAGAAATATTTTATGTGTATTTTAGGGTAACTGCATTGTATTTGCCTTGAAATACCCTAAATTTAATCAGGGTTTTCTAAAAAAAAAAAAAAAAAAAAAAAGATTTCTTGGAATCATAGAATTCCAAATTCTTAACCTCTAAATATCTTTACTAAGTAAAATCTTTAAGGCTAAGACAATTCAAGAGAACAACAACAACAAAATCTCCATATGCAACAAAAGTCTACATATGTATATTCTGGTTCAATTAAACTATTCCTCCTTTAAGAAATTAACAAATCCCTAAAGTGGATAGGGAAATTGGCAGAGAATTCAAAAGTGTTCTGACTGCCTACAGGGTATACTCAACTTGGTTTCAACATAAAAACTCAATTACCTTGACAGAAGTTAAAAGATCTGGCTGTTGTTGAGGAAATTAAATTATATAGTGACATCCCACACGCTTTGCTGTATGTTCTAAAGTCAACCATAGATTATCTCCCCAGTCACTGGTTATCAAGGTAGTTCTGGTGAATCACAGGGGTGATTTCTATAACTATTTATGCGTTCTTAAGCACATTTAATCCTTCTTTCACAATTTTTAAGGGTTATTTCCCCTCCTCCTTTTGCATTGTTAATTTTCAGCCAGTTATTTATACTATGGACTACATATAATATTGAAAAGATGTAGCAGTCTATAAATGTAAATGGAATCTTTATTCCATGGTGTTAAATTAAACCAGGGTTCCTCAACATGGGCACAACTGACATTTGAGACCAGATAATTCCTTATTCTGGGGGAGCTGTCCTGTATACTGTAGGATATTCAGCAGCAACCCTGGTCTTTACCTATTATTATGAATGTCAGCAGCACTGCACCCCCAATGTGACAACCAAAAATGTCCCCAGATATAGCCCAATTCCTGGGGGGGACGTAGGCACAATCATGCCACCCCCCACCCAATGAGAACCATGGAGTTAATCTAATTGGCTCTGGTTGGTGGGTGGGTAAGACTATATTCTAGTGTGCTTGCCTATATTTGCTAATTTTTCTGTAATGGGAATTTTTATTTTAAACAAAATCAACAGAGGAAACAAAAGAAAATGTCAGTAGGGGGGAAAAAGAACTCAAACCTGAAATTTTTCAGAAAGTAATTTTTAATTTAAAAAATCACCACTGACACCTTAGAATACGATCTTTGCAGGCCTCTGTGCAGATTCCAATCCTAGAGCTCATGAAATCAATTGCTGGTAAGGATCGGCATTTAAAAAAAGAAAAATAGAATAGAATAGAAAATGTGAGATTGCAAAACAAGAAATCAGAGTCATATTCAATAAATTTGTTTTTCAGTTTCTGTTTGTATATCATAATGACATAAAAATGTACTTATTACTATGGGTTCTAGTCAAAAACTCCTAAAGATCAGATTTATAGTTACTGGATATTTTAAGGTATTCTGACTCTTCATCATTACAAACAGTGTAGAGCAGCAAGAGATGACTCAAAATGAGTTAGAAATGAAACAGAAAGGGAGAAAATCCTCAAAATTCTGAAAAGCAGACAAAGAAAAAAAGCTCGAAACCACAAACATACAGCAAAATGATTACAACCTGAAAACCAGTGACCAAAGACACTGGCCAAATTGTTTCTTATTAAATATTAAGTAAAAGGTAAGATTTGTTCTGTTTTCTAAAATTTTCTTTATCTGCTCTTCTGTATTTTCCATTTCAAGCAGGGGTCCCCAACCTATGGTGAGTTGTATAATTACTTAATTATATATTATAATAATCATAGAAATAAAGTGCACAATAAATGTAATGCTCTTGAATCATCCTGAAACCATCCCCCTCCCCCTGCCCTGGTCCATGGAAAAATTGTCTTCCATGAAAACAGTCCCTGGTGCCAAAAAGGTTGGAGACCGCTGATTTCAAGCACTAATATAACCAAACATCATTCATCCAGAATTTGGTCTAGGAGACCCCAATTACATTTATCTATAAAAAACTAAAGTATGCTGGCATAAGAGATTACAGCTTTGTTAACTTTTAACCCAATTTAAAAGAAAGAGGTTTAGGCTTAAAGGTTTTTACATAAACTGTGGTAATTACACAAAGGAATTACAGGAGTTTGTCTTATTAAAGCAAATTTTAAGAGGATTTATATCAAAATGCTTTTTTCTCTTGAATGACATTATATATATTTGAAAGCATCTAACTCTTTTAAAATGATTTAAGATATTCTTGAGTTTGACTAGTATGCCCAAATATTCTTAATTATAGCAAGACTTGACTTTCAAAAAACCCAAAACATATTAAAAGGCATATTAAATACTTCAAAAAGTACTTATTTACTTAAAATAATTTTAAGTTACAAAAGCTTGTTTTTAAAAAGAAATCACATTTTCTCCCCAAGAGTCTTACCGTTCCATTTTTATGCCGTCCCACGGACTTATTAATTATTACTTTCACAAAGCATAGTACTAAGATATATCATGCAGCCCCCAGAACTAAAATCAATTTTAGCAGCACTAATTCTCCATAGAGTACCACTTTCTAGACAAGGCAGATGAACAACTGTAAATCCAGTAAATCTATTCATAAAGTGGATCATCTCAAAAGTAGAAGCAAATTCATGAGTGTAATGCTTGCTTTTGGTATCTCACTTTTTTTGCATTTCACAGATTACTTTAGTGAGAAACAATACCAACAGCAAACAAAGCTCAAAAGAAAAAAAAAACACCACAAATTTCAAAATGATGCTGTTAGTATAAAAAAGACAGGCTGACACATCTCAAAGCGCTGATCAACACCATCATGCATCTACCGCTAAGGGTTAAAGCCCACCTCCCAGTATTTAACTATTTGATCTTCATGGATCAAGCAAGGACTTGAAATCATCTCACGTGCAATGGTCTTTGCATAGCACCCCATTTTATCCATGCCACAAAAATGGTAAATTTAGTAGTTACCAATAAATAAGTTGGGGGGTCAAAGGGACTAAAGCCTTAGACTGCTCTTTATCATAAGATATCCTCAGACAAACCTCCCCATTCTTCATTCTGGCTCTATAAAATTAAGGAGCAGAGAAAAACTGGTAAGTGCCTGACTTTACAGAAAAAATGCCATGCTATTATTTCCTTTGTCATTTTATGTGTTTTTAAGTAAATCCAATTGCATTACCACCCTCCACTCTACTCTCCAAACAATCTAGCTTAAAATAGGTGGTGGGGAAAAATATTCCAAGTATTGCAAAAAATAGCAATATAATAATCTCACCATGTGGGTTTTTTTTTTTTTTTTCCCTGAGACAGAGTCTCACTTTGTTGCCCAGGCTAGAGTGAGTGCCATGGCATCAGCCTACCTCACAGCAACCTCAAACTCCTGGGCTCAAGTGATCCTCCTGCCTTAGCCTCTGGAGTAGCTGGGACTACAGGCATGCGCTGCCATGCCCGGCTAATTTTTTCTATATATATTAGTTGGCCAATTAATTTCTTTCTATTTTTAGTAGAGATGGGGTCTCACTCTTGCTCATGCTGGTTTCGAACTCCTGACCCTGAGCAACCCTACCGCCTCGGCCTCCCAGAGAGCTAGGATTATAGGCGTGAGCCACCGCGCCCGGCCTCACCATGTTGATTTAAGAATCAACTTTAGTGCCAGTGGTATGTTAAGAAGACATGTTTTAAATTTCAATAGTGAAACATTAAAATTTGGATAAATGGCCAATTTCTGGGCTTTACCCCCAAATCTAACTACGCATTCATATAACCAAACACCAAAAGGGATTAACACAAAGTTCAGTCTAAAAATGTCAAAACTGATCCCTTGTTTACCAAGTAATCAAGTCAAATATAAAAGATATCTTGACTGGTCCAAAGGTAGTGAGTTATCTCAATTAACTGTTCACAGTTACAGATCGAACTCATTCTACTCTTGCCTTCCTTCTCACTATTACACTTGACTAGTATTAAAAAAGATATTTAAGCACAATATTGATATTTTAGCAATTATTATTCAAATACACATCTATGTTATGTTATTTACTGACTGTAATACGCTAACAGAAAATCTTTATACACTGACCCCCTTCCCTGTTTGCCTATAAAATGAAAGACTACCCTAAACTACATGTTTATACAAATTGGGTAAAAGGGAAAATTTTAAGAAAGTTTTCTGAAGAAAATAAGCATTCTTAAGGATAGGAATGTATATTTCAAAAATTAAAAAAAACCGAATATCAAAATCATTTTGAGATTTGCATATACCTTTAAGCCAACAGATATACGTTCATTATAAGTTCAAAGTCATCTTTGGTGCTTAGAAATAATCAATTCAAATAAAAGACCTGACACTAAATAGAAAAATCATGACACATGAAAGATTAAAGTCAACTAATTAGGACTTCTATTACAAATTTAAGGCTGAATTTAGATAAGTATCTTCACAGCTATATTTATAGTTTTGGAAGTAAAATCATTTCATGATATTGACTATACCCCATCATTTCACTGATACTGCTATACCCCAAATTATAGGACCAAAAAAGCTAGTATAGATCCAGGCATTTTGATCAATCCAACAAGAAATAAATTGAAAATTATTTATATCTATGTATCCAATAAAAACTTCCAACTACTGATAATTTCGACATTGGAAATTCCCAGCCTAAGAAGTCAAAGGCATTGGTCTTAGGAAATATACTCTGTTCCATACAGAAAAACCTCTGAGAGAACTTTGAATTTCTCACTATATGACTAAGAAACGCGGAAGATGGTATCTAAGCCAAAATGTTTAAAATATACATACCAAGACAATACATGAATGGGGGGACAGAGCACAGTGGTTAAGATTTCACACAGCTATGGAGTCTAGCAGATTTGAGTTTGGAATCCTGGTTTTTCCAGTTGCTAACCAGGTGGCCTCAGACCAGTCACTGGACCCTCACTGAGCTTCTATTTTCTCATTTGTCAAAAAGGGCTACCTCTAACCCTTTCTCAAGGTGTCCTCAGGATTAGCACAGGATGCTTAAAGCAAACTGCTGAGCCCAGGGCCTCACATACAAGCACTCCATAAGCATTGGTTATTGTCATAGTTATTTTTGTTGTCATGGTATCCAGAATAAAAACTTTTTTAGCAGTTTATGGAATGCTTTTGCTCATTTTATTCCACCTTCTATTTTATGAACATAATATTCAAATACTTTCCCACACTTGAGGGGGGAGGGGGGCAGGGGCAATATCCGTAACCTTAACATTTGTACCTCCATAATATGCTGGAAAAAAAAAAACACACACACAAATACTCTCCCACAGATGTAAACCTGTACCATGTAACAACATATAAATGAATCTATTTCAGGAAACACACATCTTGCCATCCCTGAATTTCTTTTGAAAGTATGTTTATGAAGTAAACAGAATAACGTGAAGACTTACTGCCCCATATAGACTTGTGCTCGGCTTCCTAAAGGCCTTAACCTGCAACATATTCAAATTTACTCTAAGTTCAGAATGGACCACTACCTTCTGCTTCCTCAAGACCTGAATGGCTAAGAAAAATGGTTCACCTACACCCTAAATTGACAATGTATCTACTCTTCAGTTTGGACTGTGTACAAAACAATGTAAAAGTAGTCACAGAGGGTAAACAGGGACATAGCTCTCTTCTAAAGACAAGGAACTGTAATTAACAGTAGTCAATTTTTTTAAAAAAAAGGATGAAGAGGGGGTAAGGAAAATTTTACATAGCATCATAGCCATCCTATATCTTTCTCCCTATTCCTACTTTCTTCAATTAAAGACATAAAAATAATATTTTAAAAAGGGAGGCCGGGCACGGTGGCTCACGCCTGTAATCCTAGCACTCTGGGAGGCCGAGGCGGGCGGATTGCTCGAGGTCAGGAGTTCGAAACCAGCCTGAGCAAGAGCGAGACCCCGTCTCTACTATAAATAGAAAGAAATTAATTGGCCAACCAATATATATAGAAAAAAATTAGCCGGGCATGGCAGCGCATGCCTGTAGTCCCAGCTACTTGGGAGGCTGAGGCAGGAGGATTGCTTGAGCCCAGGAGTTTGAGGTTGCTGTGAGCTAGGCTGACGCCTCGGCACTCACTCTAGCCTGTGCAACAAAGCGAGACTCTGCCTCAAAAAAAATAAAAAATAAAAAAAATAAATAAAAAGGGAGACAAGGCCGGGCGCAGTGGCTCACGTCTGTAATCCTAGCACTCTGGGAGGCCGAGGCGGGCAGATTGCTCGAGGTCAGGAGTTCGAAACCAGCCTGAGCAAGAGCGAGACCCGTCTCCACTATAAATAGAAAGAAATTAATTGGCCAACTAATAAATATAGAAAAAATTAGCCGGGCATGGTGGCGCATGCCTGTAGTCCCAGCTACTCGGGAGGCTGAGGCAGGAGGATTGCTTGAGCCCAGGAGTTTGAGGTTGCTGTGAGCTAGGATGACAGAGATATCAGAACCTTAAACATTACTCTCCAGGAAAAACATTAAAAGCTGAGGCCAGGCGCGGTGGCTAACACCTGTAATCCTAGCATTTTGGGAGGCCGAGGCCGGAGGATTGCTTGAGCTCAGGAGTTCAAGACCAGCCTGAGCAAGAGCAAGACCCCATCTCTACTATAAATAGAAAGAAATTAATTGGCCAATTAATATATATAGAAAAAATTAGCCGGGCATGGTGGCGCATGCCTGTAGTCCCAGCTACCCGGGAGGCTGAGGCAGGAGGATCACTTGAGCCCAGGAGTTTGAGGTTGCTGTGAGCAAAGCTGACATCACGTCACTCTAGCCCAGGCAACAGAATGAGACTCCGTCTCAAAAAAATAAAAAAAATAAATAAAAAATAAAAGCTGAACTTCGATAAGTTTTAAAACATTTTAAAGCAAATGTAATCAATCAGAAAATGGTGAAAAACTTGGAGGAAATACAAGGTTCTGACAGAACACAGATCCATAATAACAAAAAATAAAAGTGATCAAAGGAAAAAATCCCAATTCCTAACCCTGGTTTTGACCTAATTTTTTAAGAAGTCTGATTAGTGAACAGCAAAATAAGATGCTAACTTTAAAAAAACAGTTTTATAACAGTAGAATATGAACCTGTAGTCAGCACACCTGATATTTAAAAAAGAATCTCTGAAATGACGTTTCCAATCAATTAATAAACCACCAAAGCAAAGTGTACACACAAGGCAAAGGGCTGCTGGTGCTCATTTCACTACTGAATAGCAGGTGGCAGCAGGATTGCCAATCAAATGCCTCACCTTTGCAGGTGCCTAAACCACTCTTTTGATAATGCCAACATCGTTAAATACACAATGCACTGTCTCACATTTAATAGATGTATATTCAAATGATGTCGTGTCAACTTCAAGCAATCCCCGCAACCCACCCAGTCAGTGACTGATGCAGGGGGACTCCTGAGTAGTTTTACCCTCCCCAGAGACCAAGAGTTAAGAAGTT
>VSMD01108989.1:0-54285 GCA_008750895.1 Mirza zaza | reverse complement strand
CAGAGGGCAGAGTTATGGGCACTCATCCAAGCCCTCAGGTATGCCCACGACAAAAGGGCCAATGTATATACAGACTCCAAATATGCCTTCGCTACGGTGCACGTACACGGGGCAATCTACAAGGAAAGAGGGCTATTGACCGCAGAGGGAAAAGAAATTAAGAATAAGGAAGAAATTCTTCAACTATTGGAAGCAGTGTGGGCACCAAAGGAGATTGCAGTCATCCATTGCAGGGGGCACCAGAAGGGCACAGACTCAGTCACCAATGGTAACCGTCTGGCAGACCAGGCAGCAAGGCAGGCAGCCAGTATGGGACAACCAGAGGATCCCACCAAATGCCACATTCTCCTGGCCCCCGAGTGGCCAAAGATACCCAGGTACACACCAGAGGAAGACCAATGGGCAGAGCAGGAACAGGCCAAAAAAAAAAAAAAAACCGCAGATGGATGGTGGCAGTTGCCCAAGCAAACCATCTTCATCCCAGAAAAGCTGGCCTATCCCATTGTGTCATAGTATCATAATCTGACTCATCTGGGAAAACAGCCCTTACCCAGTTGCTCCCCCGATGCTATTATATAGCCAGACTCCCCTCAGTGGTAATGATGGCCAGTGCCGGTGCCAGACCTGCGTCAGGAACAATGCAGTGGCTAAACCAAGGCCAGCTCCAGGAATTCAGCACACTGGGGTGTCCCCATTTGAGGATGTGGAAGTGGATTTCACAGAAATCAAACCAAGCTGGGGATACAAGTATTTGCTGGTTATGATATGTACTTTCTCAAGTTGGGTTGAAGCTGTCCCCACCTAAACTGAGAAGGCCAGAGAAGTAGTGAAGCTCTTGCTGAGAGAGGTCATTCCCCAGTACAGCTTGCCTCTCTCCATCAGCAGCGATAATGGACCTAGCTTCGCTGCAGAAGATACACAGATCCTATCCAAGGCATTAGGTATCCAGTGGAAGTTACATACAGCCTATAGGCCACAGAGCTCAGGAAAAGTAGAGCACGTGAACCGAACCCTAAAGATTACATTGGCTAAACTCTGTCAGGAGACACAATTACCCTGGGTAGATATGTTAAGCATCGCCTTCCTGTGGGTAAGATGTACTCCTGGCACCACTGGGTACTCACCCTTTGAGATCCTATATGGTAGGCCACTCCCAATCATCAAACGCCTGAAGAGGGATTCTAGGCAGTTGGGAGAATTGAACCTGGACCAACAGCTCCAGGCCTTGGCTAAAAGCATGGCCACTATACAACAGACTGTTCAAGAGAGAAACCAAATTGGACTGGGACTCCTAGTCCACCCCTATAAACCCGGGGACCTGGTCTGGTTAAAGGATTGGAAGAAGGAACCCCTAGAGCCAACCTGGAAGGGACTCTATACTGTGATATTGGTTACCCCACTGTGGTCAAGGTTGCAGGTGTCACCCCATGGATCCACCATTCCCGAGTGAAGCGAGCCGAGACAGATGATGCAACCAGTCATTGGACGGTACAACAAGGTCAATAGGACCCACTGAAGATCCGGCTTAGATGCTCGTCTACAAGTTGGCCCTGAATATGGCTGGACTCAGTGGGACCACTGGTCTGGACTGTCATGGGAATTGGACTCGGGTCCTTTGTCCCAAGATACTGGACTAACTTGCTTTGGTAATCCTTTTCTGGGTTTACATGGGGTGCCTCTGTGTTCTTGGTTGGGGCTCTCTGGGGATGTAAACCAATCAGGAATTGTAACTACCAAATGGCTAGAAGATCCTTCTGATGGTAACCATGGGGCCCAATGTAGTTATTAGATTCATAGAGAGGTTGATGCCTCTGTGTAAACTGATAGGGGCATCAAAAGGGGGGAATGATATGGAAAATGGCAGGCGCCAGGACACAGCCGCTTGCTGCCTCCCCGTTGCTCTGTATCTCCTCGGGCCAGTGTTGCGGGTGGCCAGTTGGAGGGCACGCTGCTGGGGCCGGACCCCTGAGGCACACAGCCGCCCCGGACCCCGAGTGCTGCTGGGACCCCGCATGCCGGAATGCCCCCAGGCCCACGTGACACTGCCTGTTTCCAGCCACCCTGTTTGCGTGATCCTGATTGGTTAATTTCTGAATCCCACTGTTTTTGATTGGATGTTAAAACTTGCTATTGATTGGATGCTTCTTGAGCCCTACCAAGGGTATAAAAGCAGAGGCAGAAGGGCAGGAAGGGGAGAAGATTGGAAGACACGAAGAGAGCTGTAACACTAGGTGTGCTGAGCCTGCTGTAGAAGAATAAAGGCTGTTCTCCAACTCTTCATGTGCCACTGGGTTCTTTCCCCGGTCAAATGAATAAGAGCTGTAACAAGAGCTGTGACGCTAGCTGTACACACTGCCGCAACATTGCGGGTGTGTGTGTGTGTGTATTTCTGATTCATTTTCACTGATTTTACTATTAGTGGAAAAGTAAGTCTTTAGTGGAAACTCTTTTTAGTGAATAATCTTTTTCTAAAATTTTCATCAGGTTCTAGAGACTTTCTAAATTTTCATGTTTTCTATTTTCTGTTTCTCATGATTACTTTAGTGGGAAGTTGAAGGAGACTGTGACAGAGACACATCTTCTTAAATGTTATTGAAATCAGATGTTCAGGTTCCTCTTTCTTTGGGGGTTAGCTCATATTTGAGTCAAACAGTGGACCATACTTTTAAAAATGGTCCCAACAAATTGTCAAGAAGCAAAGTCAATATATTCAGACTATAGCCTGGACAACGGTGGTGGTATAAGGTCTTCATAGAATGTTTTGTTTAGCACTTTTCCAGGGCATTTTACTGGGACCCTTTTAAGGTGTAGTTGACTTTAGTTTTTAAACCACCTCAAAAATAAGCCTCCGGGGTGAAATGTGACTGTCTGGATTCTGAGCCACCAAAAGCCTGCTATTAAATCTAGTTTGGAAACAATACATACATTAAAAGGATCTTCAGGGACAATGGGCAAACTAACTGCATCACCTGCTTTTTTTGAAGTACCATGGAAATGTGTGTGGGAAGGAAGAGCTCAGAGGAGCTGCTGAGTGTCACCTGCAGGGAGTGGGCTCCAGTGGTCACCTGCCAGTCTCAGAGGTCATTACTGTTTTTACAAATGAGTTTGAAATATTAACTTCTTACTTAGGTTTACTGAGCTTCTTCACGTAGCTTCCCCACTAGAAGTATTTTTTAATGTTCTTTATTACATTAATATATGTCAAATTCAATGCTATAAAAAGAAAATGCTTGGATTTTCTCAGTTTTTCATGTCGGATGTTATATAATCTATGTTTTGTGTCACTAGAATGTGAGCTCCTTAAGGAAAATAATCTCAATTTATTTATTCATGTGTCTTCAGTTCTTGGTATATTGCATGGTTCATTCCATTCTCAGTAAATATTTGCTAACTACTTACAACATGCCAGTCCCTCTCTAGACCTTGGGGTTAGGAGGTTGCCAGGATAGACAGTCACATAACATTAGATAGTTACACTCCACCAGCTGTCTGCCAAGAACAGAGGACGAAACCAGCCGTAGGATAAAGTCGGAAGTGCTGTCCCCTGGATGCACTTGAATGAGGTTGTGTGCAGTGTCCAGGCTAGACTCTGGAGGAAGAGGTGCTCATACTGAAATTGGGAGTCAGTCAGGGGAAAAGGGACAGGGAGGGTGTCTCAGCCAGAAGGAAGGGAGAGAGAGAGAGAGAGAGAGAGAGAGACAGAGAGAGAGAGAGAGAGAGAGAGAGAGACAGAGAGAGGGAGGGAGAGAAGATGAAGAGGTGGGGGAGAGAGAGAGACTGGCAGGTATGAGGAAGGAGAGAAGCCCAGTATAGTGTAGATACGGTGGAGAGGGTAAGGCAGAGACTCATTGTGGTCCCAGAGCCTGGGAGAAGTTGGCATTTTGCCCTCAGAGCCAGGCCAGGCTGGGATGTGAGGTGATCAGTCTAGCATTTTAAGAAATAGACCGCTCTAGCTGTAGGGTGGGCAATAGCTTGGTAGGTACAAGAAAAGATGCTGAGTATCCACTTGTGGTTGGTGGTGGTTTAAACTCCCATGATAGCAGTAGACATGGAGAAAAATGGATGGATAGATGGATCAGGTAGACATTTAGAGACATTCTGGTTAGAAATAGAGACATTTATGGCTCTGAAACTGCTAAAAGCAAGGAAAAGATGGTAAAGAAGAAAATTTTATCTTTCATCATCCTAAGTTGTGTGATAAAAATATTTGCCAAATAGAATGCAGTTTTAGCACAATGAAAGGAAAAAACACACATAGAATGGAGACATGTCTCTGAAATTTCATGTTAACCAGCAGCAGATGGCACAATTCTGATGGGGCCAATCAATGATCCCTTACGTGGGCCCGCATGGGCTGGGGTCATTGGGTGTCGACAGGGTTCCTGACCCCACCACATATCTCAGAGTGGAGGGGTGCCATGGGGAGGAAGAAACTCCAAAGACATCTTTAGAAGGAACAACTTCCAGGTGTCAATCAGCTTTGAGGTTGCAGGTGCACGCACACATACATGTGTACACGTGAACTCTCAATCATGACGCAAACCCTCACGCCATAAAGGGGTTTGACCAGAAGTCTGCCTGTCAACCACAAGAAAGAAAGCAAGGCATGATTATATATACCACTATTAATCATCTAGAAGAATAATGGAAATAAGTTATCAATTAAAATAACAATAAAACCATAGAGTTTTTAGAAAATTACTTAGCAAAGAATGGACCATGTTATTAGGGGAAAATATTTAAAACTATCTAAAAGCATTTTAGAACAACCCTCACATAAAGGAGATATATGGTATAGCCATGAATAGAATACCTAATAATGATAAAATGTTAATTCTTCCAATTTAGTTTATACATTCAATTCAGTTTCAATTAAAATCCCAACAGATATTTATGGACATTTGGGAAACTGATTCTCAAATTTATATGAAAGAAGAAGAGACCACAAAAAGATTGGACAATTTTGAAAAAGTAGAGCAAGGAGACAGAGTCATAATCATGGAAGGTGTGGTTGTCTGTGATCACCAGCTAAGAATCTAGCAGAGCAAGTGTGTGATGTATGGCAGCAGAGGGAACATGAGCCGGTGGGAAGCATGTCTTATTTGTTGATGAGACTTGGGAAATTGGCTCACACTGTATTTGGAGAAAAACATTAAGTCCTATTTAACTTTGAATATAGAGGTGAGCTCCAGGTCAATTTAAACCCTAAATGTGAAAGATAAAATTATAAATCAAATAGAAGAAAATGTAGGAGAATATCTTTGTGATTTTTGAGTAGGAATATTTTCTTTGATAAGAAACCAAAGTAAAACCATAAGTGGAAAAATCAATGGATTTTATTTTATCAAAGTTAAAGATTTCTATTCTACAAAGGACAACAAAGACAAAATTAATAAATGAATGATGAACTAGATTAAGATGTTTGCAATGTCCAAAACCAACAAGCAATCAATATCTGGACTATTAGAAATCAGAAAGAAAAATAGAGTAAACCCAATAGAAAGTGGACAAAAGGTATACATAGATGTTTTACAAAGGGAGAAAACTGAATGGTGTGTGTGTTTAAAGAGATGTTTATCCCAGTAAATGAGAAACACAAAGTACAACAACAGTAAGAGATGACTTTGGATCCACATAGACAGAAAAAATTAGAAAACAGATTAAGTGCCAATGAAAATATGAGTTATAGGGGTTCTTTAAACACTGTTAGTTGCAACTTCAACTGGTCACCCAGACATGACAGCATCCAAATACTAATAAGAATGTACATGTTTCTAAGACCTAGGAAGCCAATTTCTGGTTACACATTCTAGGAAAAATTTTGTATGAGACCATGAAGAGATATGTACAGAAATGTTTATTGAATCATACTTTGTTTTATCAAGGAGTCAGAGGTAAACTGGGTGGCAATAAGTACAGCAATTGAGGAGTAAACCCTGGAGTTCATATGCCGAGTATTGTGCAGACACTGGAAATAACAAAACCAGGGTTTACAGACAGCAGTGAATGAGTTTAGAACACACAGTGAGTGTAAAACAGGAAGAAACAGGGTTAAGGTTTATTGCACGGTATTATTTATGTAGGTTAAAAATTGCACATAGTAAAATACTATGTGCTTTTAAAAATGCACACGTGTGTAAATAAACATATGGATAATTTATTAGAAGTATATATAAATTAAATATAATAAAGTAGGTACCTGTGGAGAAAAGTAATGATAATAAAGGTCAAAGTATAGAAAATAATAAAATAAGAAAAAGAAGCCTTCTAGGAACAAAGATTTGTGAAAGGAACTGAGAAATATTTTCCAGTTAATGCCCCTGAGGTTTGAATAGAGACACAAAATAAAAACAAAAAAGAAAATCTCAAAGGCATAATAAAGAAGAAAACTTTTTTTTAAATAAAGGAATTTCTAAGTCTGCAGATTAGAATGGCACCCTGTGTCCCAGAAGGAAAAGGACAAACGGTCCCTAAGGTATCCTGACAGTGTTACAGAGCTGGCCAGATAGGCAGGACCCAGTGAGTCCAAGCCACCATAACCAAGCACAGAGGGAAAACCGTCTTGGTCTCAGACTTGGCAGCAACTGCTAATGCGAGGAGATAGTGGAGAAAGGTCCAAGCATACCTTTGGAAGGAAAGAATTTCATGCAGAGCTTAGTTCAAGTATAATTCAAGTATAAAGGCAACAGATATTTTTAGTTATTAAAAAACTCAGGAAATACAGCGTGAGTCTTTCTGAAGAAATTATTTGATGAATACATCTAGCCAAAAGAGAAAAAACTAAAAATAGAATTAAGGCTAACTATCACGGACAGGGACTGTAGTTGCAGGGTTGAACATAAGCACACACCTCTCGATGTGGAAGTGATAACAGTGCTACGAGAGAAGGTGGTGGGACAGGAGACCAGACCCACAGACAGAGCCATTCCTGTGCGTACAGTGAGGACATGGAAGACAATATTTCAAGCACATAAATCAAACATAGGTATTTAAGTAGACAATTATTTAAAAGAAAAAAGGACATGAAGTAATCGCTGAATTAGAATTAGGAAGAGAGGGAGGTAGATAAGGTGGGGGAATTGTAATATGCAGACTTAGTGATCTTTCATGGTGGGGGGCAGTAGAACAATCTAACACTAGAAAATCAAGAAATGGAGCTGAAATGTATTAATAAAAGTTAGACAGGCCACTAGAAAAACTAAAATCTGATGAAATGATCACATGGAAGAAAAGGAAGTTGTGGTTAGAGTGTGGAATTTCAGAAACAGCGATATCAGGAGGGGTGCCAACTTTTTTCTGGTCTATATCACGGGGATAATAGGAAATTTAACTTTTTCACAGCCTGTGGTGAGAGCCTCTGAGTCTGCCTATAAAAGTGAACACCCTGTTGATATTGGGGCTTCTTGGTGTGTACCAGACAGGACAGATCCCAGTCACTAAGCAGTTTGTGCCTCAGAAGTCTCAAAACACAATAATATCAGAAGGCAGAGGCTTCAAGGACTGGAGTAACCATGCTTTCTTTTGGGGCAAAAGGATGAGGTAAAATGAAAGGTCTGTAGGAGGTAACAACTGCGAAAGCTCCTCTGTTGTATGTAGATTTGCCTATTTCTAAATCAGTAAGGGATTTCTCAGATAGGCTTCTTAAAAGAAACAGAATGCCAGACTGAGGAGCTTTCTTTGTCTCTCTTTTCTCCTCTTCTCTCTTCTCCCTGCTCCCTTCTTTTTCTTTCTTTCTTTCTTGAGGAGCTTTTTCAGAGTGCCTTCAGTGAGTGGTGGAATTTACATCCCTGCCTGAGATTCTTTTTCAGTTACTTTGGGATTAAGGTTGCCAGATGAAATACATGATGCCCAGTGAAATCTGAATTTCATATAAGTGAGCAGTTTTTTTAGCTTATGTTCCATGTGATCTTTAAGATATACTCAAAAACTATTTGTTGTTTAGCTGAAATTCATATTTAAGAGGATGTCCTGTGTTATTTGCTAAATATGTCAACCTTATTTGGGATAAATGGGAAGTTGCCAGAAGAGACAAAAAGAAAGGAATCCTCTTTTAGAAACATAGGTAATATTTTCTAAAGCTGATCAAAATTTCCAGATGTTTTGGGAACCTATTTTCCTGGAAACAAAAGAGATTTGTGCTACATAAACGTGAAATCATCCTGTTTGACCTTGGGCACATTCTGATGCCTCCATCTCTTCTATCGGATGAAGCTATCATACATGGTGACAGAGTGGGCATTTTTCACTATTTCACAAATTGAATTTTTTCTCTGCATCATGAATCCACTTGCACCTTTGATTTCTACTCTTTGGCCCATTGGCTGTCATCTTTAATCAGTGGATCAAGCACATCAAGCCAGATTCTCTCTTCTTATTAAGAAAATAGAATCTCCTTATCTTTTTAGGTCAACTGGGCATATATCAGTAGGGGAAGAAGGTCCCTGGTAAAGCTGAACAGATAATAGAGACAGTTGTCAAAACCTCAGAACAAAGCCCTTCAATGAGAATAAAGGCTTTTTTTTCCTTGGGGGGTGGGGGGACGGACTGCTAGTTTCAGGTTGATCCTAGTGTGTTTCCATAGCTCTCCTTCCCCACACCGATTTGCTGTGGCACCTGGCTATGCTGTGGCTCTTAGTACTTCACGTTTTGAGATTCATGGAGTATAATTTCTTTTGAGCTCTTTCAGGGAATTAAATCTTTGGGAAAATAAATTAAGTGAAAAATTATTTCTTCCCAAAGTTATTCTGAGGACAAAATAAAATAATTTTTATTAAATCATGCTGTGAACCCACAGATTTAAATTGAAAGCTGTTCTGTGAGTTCAGTAAGGACATTATAAAGTTTTTGTTAAAGTTAAAGGCTAATTATTTCAATCATAAATCATAACTCTTCCAGGCACAGAGTTTTTGTCACATTTTTATAATTCTAAAATATATAATTATTAATTTCTTTAATACATTTTCATTATCAGCAATTCTTAATACCAAGGTGAGCTGTAGTGAAACAGTACCATGTTACTTAGGATTCAAACAAAGGTTTGTTGTATTTGCAGGGACAAACTAGTCCGGGATTAAGCATTTTGATTTTTTTTTTTTTTTATTTTAAGGACAAGATTTATCTAGGCATGCTTGGTAAAGTATGCCATTTTCTCTATAAGGGAAGAAAAAGGAAGACAATGTTTTGGTAGATGGGTTCTCCTGTATATACACATGTATCCCTGAATAGTAGGGTATAAATCGAATTTTGGAAATTCAAATTCTATTTGTTAAAAAGTCCTTCTTCATTCCGACCGATATTAATTTTCAGGAGCATGGTAGACATGTAGGTGCAGCAGGACAGACAGGACTTAGGTGCCTGTAAGAGGCGATTGCCCTGACGCATCACTGAAATCCTTGGCATATTCCTTCCTTTGCTAGTTTGGGGCAAGTTGTCATTGTCTGGAATGACAAGAAGTTCTAAGCAGGAAGGAATCTTTGTGGGAAGAAAGAAATAAAACCAGGGCTCTTAAAATGATTTTATATAATTTAATCTGAACGTATTTCCACGTCAAGAACTCCCCATCATTAGCACATAAACATTTGCCATCCATATAGAACGTTCCCTACTCTTCTTCCATGTTGTCACCAGATCGTTGTTCTCGAATGCAATCCCAGTCATGTCATTTTCCTGCTCTAACCTTTCTCATAGGCAGCCCAGCCTGTGCGCGACGCTGGCGTGTCCGAGTGCCACGGGCCGCCCCTCTGCCCCTCACCCCGCGCCTTTCCGTGCAACTAGCGACCGCGCAGACCGAGCTAGCTCTGGTTTTCTGCGTCCTGACCTGGCGTGTTCCGGTGACAAGAGATAGCTTAAAGTTAACATGTCCCAAATTGAGCTTCTGCTATCTTGCCTTTCCCTCTAAAATCGTGTCCTCATTTTACTAGTAAATGTTAACTTCATTCTTCAAGCTTCTCTGACCAAGCACCCGGTGTTAATCGTCCCTGGCCCCAGCTCTCGCGCTTCGGCATCCGCGGTGTGTCTCTCCAACCCCGGGACCCAGCCCGGCCCGCCGCCCTCCATGGGGCACGGCGGACCCAGCCACGCTGCGGAAATGCAGGTCACATCCCCATCCCTGAGTGTCTCTGCTCCAGACTTCCGGGGCTGCCCCCTCTCTGCTCTCGGGCCTCTCTCTCCTGTCCCCGCCTCGCGCGCGCTGTCCTCCAGAGAGTTCCAGCACAGGCAGTGCGTTCCTGCTGCCGTCCCCGCCTGGGCCTCTGCCTCCCCTCCCCCAGGCGTCCTTGCCGTGTCACCCTCGCCCTGAGGCCTTCCCTGGACAGGGATCTGCAGCTGCACAGCACACACACAACACACACAGCACACACATACATACCCCAGACAGCGCACATGCACAGCACACCTCCCCACATGCCGTACCCCGCCACACTCACACCGCACACGGCACACAGACCACTAGGACTACACACAGACCCACACACCACACACAAACTTGTACCACACCCCCCACACACATCCACACCACATACACATACACAAACGCACCGCCTGTCCCTTCTCCTTAGCAGGCACATGGCCTCACATATTAAATATTTTACTTTTTGAGCTTGCTCAGGGATGCCACGCCCACTAGAATGTAAGCACCCTGATGGGAGGGATGTTTTTACATATGTTGGTCAGTGCCTGGACCAATACCTATTTATGAAATGAATTAAATAGCATTCAGTAGTTACTAAATACATGGACGAAGCAAGGCCGTGTTCTCTGAGTTCCTCAGTGAATTTCTGTTTGAAATCACAGGGGTGCGTAGGAGAATGTGCTAGATAGGAGGGTTGGAATCCCTGCTCCTAGTCAGTAGGCTAGTCTTCTGCCCTAGGGCCCCAGTTTGGCATTTGTAAGCCTGTTCTAGGGAACAATAGTCATTGGAGAAACTCTTTATGGATCTATTTCCATGATATGTTGTTAAGGCAAGAAATTGAGAAGTCTGCAATGAAGAATAATTGATCATCCATTTCCCAAACTTATAGATTATGCTAAAACACAAGAGACCTATTAAAAACCCCTAGGACAAAGATCATGTGCAATGTGCTTTGGGAAACAGAAATATTCTGTCCTCTGAGAATCCAGTGTGATCAAATTGCCTCGGCACTACAGGAGCACATTCAATACAGGAAAACTACTAGTTACTGTGCGAAGTGCCCCTCGAGCGTCTAAATCTAGAATTTCGATTTAGATTTGGGCATCACTTTATTGAGCAGCCCGCTCAGAGTGTGTTTTAGCCGCTTAAACAGATAGATCTAGTAGAGGTCCGTTCAAAGCAGGCGTGCAGACACGGAACGAGAAAATGAGCCCAGACCTCGTGTCCTGGATGCGTGTCAGGACGCAGACTATCTAATTAACACCAGCACCGAAGCGTTTTTCTTTCAACAAACCTTACTGAGCAGCTACTACGTGCCAGGCGGGTTTTTGGGTGCTGGCATAGAGCAGCGAGCTGGTGGGAGGAGGAAGATGGATAAAGAAACAAATGCGTGTGTAGCAGACTCTGGCGGGCATTCAAGATCAAGCCCCTCAAGGACAATGACAGCGACCCGTGGGGCGTGCCTGTGGCGCCACCACGGCAGGCACGTGCTGGGCGCCTGCTCCGGCTGCTCTGCGGGCGCGGGGGACGCGGGGAGAGGAGCGGGCGTCGGAGACCCGAGCGGCGACCCGCCCAGAGTCGGGGTGAGTAATCCTTAGAAGGCAGAGCCTACGAGATTCACCCGCTCGCCGGACTGGGGCTTCGATGGACGGGAAAAAGACGGCACGACTGTTTGGAGTGATGGCATTGCATTTCCTGGAAGGGAAACCCGGAGCAGCAGATTTGGAGCGGCAGTGGTGCGTGGATCCGGAGGTGGGATTGGGCTGATTAAATTTAAAGTGCCTATCGATGAGTATTTGCGTAGCGATGTTCAGACAAGATGTAAAATGTACACATATTTTAAAACATGGTCTCAAATGCCTTTTACTATCTGACATTTTGATGCAGTTAATAATTGCAATTGTACCTCATATTCATTTGCCTGGAAAATTGTATTCAAAATGGCTCATAGTACATATCCCGTAAGGCCTTGCTTAAACCAACAGCACCCGAGCAACAACCGGATGGGGCATTCACATGGAAGTCAGGAGGACCTAGATTACTTTGCGTCCGCGACAACCCACCCCACCCCCCAAAAGAGACCACCAGCAGGAACACCAGAATTCAATTAATAGCTTTGGAAAACGGTGTTCATCTGCAAGGTCTAAATCCAGTTCTCTTTGGGAGACACCGGTTGAGATTTCAGCTTGGATTTTTGAGGGTCCTCATTAGGCTGGTAGTTACACCTGGAGGGAGAGGATTTCTGTATCAGTGTCTAGAATTGGTACCATACTTATCTCTTACCTGAGGAACAGTGAGCGGAGAGAGTCGGAGGAGATGATGGGGATATGTACATTTTGTTTAGAAGTGGAGTTGCACTATAATTAACACCTTCACTCTGAATCAGAAGAGAAATCAGGATTATGGAGACTCTCAGGGTCCTGTAAACATGAGTCATAGTAAATTAACAAAACTCTCAAGTATTAATTAAGAGAAAGTTTGGGTACAAGGCGACCGGATGATGGCTGGGCTGGCCACCGGTGCTCCGAATGCCCCTGAAACAAGTTGTGGCATAAATGAGAAGGTATCCTTTATCTTAAACTAAAAGAACTTATATTCTCCTTGGAATTATTTTTCTCCCAATATTTCTTTTATCTTTCAAGAAGAGGAACAGGCAGGGCTCCTGATGAAGCTATTTCAGAATAAGTAAAATAACATTTTCACTGGACTTTTGAATTATAACCTTAACTGAAAGTAGATTTACTAAGTTGGTGGCTATAGACTGACTCCTTATGTCCAGGGACTGCGTTTACTTTCTTAAAATATGAGGATGGAGAGGTGAGCTGAGGACTGAGCTCTAACAACCCTGTCTCCTCTGTTGCTCTTGCCCAAAGCCAAAATGACACAGAATATTTCTGCACCTGGGATTAATTTTTAGTTGGAGTCTAGTTCTGACATAAACAAGAGGGGCAGTTTGCTTCCCTTCTGAAAAATTTGGTGAAGGTTAAGTTATCAGTGATTCAAGCCAAGCCATATTATACATGGTTATTCAATTGATAGAAATGGTCTCCATTAAAATTTTTTTCTGTGGGCTGCTAATTGCTATTTTCAGCCTACAATTTCTTGCAGATGATTTGTTTGAAACCATGATTGTGGCTTCTGCTAAATCCTTTGAAATTCAGCCCTTTAATCCTATGCTTTACAAATTGTTTTAAAAGTACTGATCTAATTAAGCAAATTGATGCAAATATCACTTGCCAAGACCAAATTCTTCTTGTCTAATGGACACTCTCTGTTCACATCATAACTTTAATTAAACTCATGGATTCTGACATGCACAGTCAACTGTGCTTCAATCATCTGTAGCATCAATGTCCATAAAATTGGAGTGTGCTAAGGTTTCGTGGCACAGTGATGCCCTGGACTTTCCAGCTTAAAAATATCACCAACAATGTGCTTTTTTGTTTTGTTTGTTGAGTCACCAAAGAACTTTTGTCTTTCTGAACAAAGATGATCCGATGACTTACAGTTAATGCTAGGAAATCACTGCAAGTGTCTCCTTTATATCCCTCCAGTGTGCTTTCACCCAGGCGTTGTATTTCTCATCTCCAGAAGTTCTATATGAGTCTTTTTATATCTTCCTTTTTCTCATTAAGTTGTGCTCATGGGTTACTTTAGATTCTTGAGCATAAGAAATATATTTATGATAGTTATTTTAACATCCTAGATGTTAAATGATGGAAATAATTCTATCATGTCTGTCATTTCTGAGTCTGTTCTTTACAATTAATTTATCTCCTAGTTATGGATCGTATTTTCCTATTCCTTTTGTGCCTGGTAAATTTTGATCAGATGTTGGTCATTATTGGCCATTGTAAATGATGTTGGGTGCTGGGTTTTGTTGAATTTCTTTAAATAGTGTTGGGCTTAGTTCTGGAATGCAGTTACTTATAAGCAGTTGAATCCTTTCAAGGCTTGCTTTTGTTTGGGACAGCCTAGAACAGTCTTTTGTCTATGGCTAATTTAGTGCCATTCTTTAGGTAATACTCTTCTGATGATTTTACATAGATTTTAAGAAGTCTTTCCTTTCTGGATGGCGGGCACACAAATTATCTCTAGCCTCCTACTTTCTGGCTGCTTGATAGTTTCCTGCTTCAGATAGTTTCCTCTTATGCAGGGTCAGCACTCAGCTGAGGATGTGAGGGGAGTTTAATTAAAATCTGCAAATCTGAGGGGTTCTTTCTATGCACATCTCCTTTTTAATGCTGCTCTGCGAATCCCATCCACCTTGTCCTCCCTGACTCAGATCTCTGTCTTCTCAACTAAGCCCAGCTGTAGGGCTTCTGCCCAGAGCTCAGAAAGTGCCTCCTGTTTGTGTCCCTTCTCTCAGAGGTCATAGCCCTGCATACCTGTCATCCACTGTCTGAACATTGTCATTTCTTGTGTTTTGTGTGGTTTTCTAGTTGTTTAAGGTGGGAGGGCAACACTGATCCCTGTTACTTAATCATGGCCAGAAGAAGAAGTTACAGTAGTCCCCCCCATCAGCAGATAGTTCCAAGGCCCCAGTGGATGCCTGAACCTCACAGAGTACCAAACCTTATTTTTTTTATACATACATATATGTATGTATATATACAATCATTCATCCATTGATGACTGGGATGCATTCTGAGAAATGCATCTTTAGGTGATTTTGTCATTGTTCGAACACCATAGAGTGCACTTATGCAAACCTGGATGGCACAGCCTACTACACACCTAGGCTGTAAGGTACAGCCTGCTGCTCCTAGGCTGTAAACCTGTACAGCGTGTTACTGTACTCAATACTGTAGGCAACTGGAACACAATGGTAAATGTTTGTGTACCTAAACATATCTAAATGTAGACGACGTACAGTAAAAGATAAGAAATGGTATACCTGTTATCCTCCCTCCCCATAAATGAGCTTGCAGGGCTGGAAGTTGCCCTGGGTGAGTCAGTGGTGAGTGAATGTGAAGGCCTGGGACGTTACTGGGCACTACTGTGGACTTTTTATAAACACTGGACTACATTAAATTTATACAAAATTTCTTTAATAATAAATTAACCTTAGCTTACAGTAACTTTTTTACTTTATAAATTTTAAAATTTTTTGACTCTTTTGTTATAAAACTTAGCTTCGAACACAATTATATCCAGCTGCACACAAATATTTTTTCTTTATATCCTTATTCTGTAAGATTTTTTATTTTTAAAAATTTAATTTTATTTTAGTTTTTAAATTTCTTCTTAAAAACTAAGACACACACATATTAACCCAGGCAGTGTCAATATCACTGTCTTCCTCCTCCACATCTTGTCTCACTGGAAAGTCTTCAGGGACAGTAGCACGAGTGGAGCCATCATCTGCTATGAGAACAATGCCTTCTGGAATACCTCCTGAAGACTGTACCTGAGGCTGTTTTACAGCTAGCTTTTTTTATAAGTAGAAGCAGTACATCTAAAATAATGATAAAAACTATAGCATATACGTAACAAGTAACATAGTTGTTTATCATTATCAAGTATTCTACACTGCACATAATTGTATGTGCTAGACTTTTACATGACTGGCAGTGCAGTAGGTTTGTTTACACCAGCTTGAACACAGACACGTGAGTGAAGCCTTGTGCTACAACATTAGGATGGCTGGGACCTCGCTGAGCAATAGGAGTTGTTCAGCTGCTTTATAAGCTTATGGAGGCCACCATAATAGATTCATCATTGACCAAAATGTCATTAGGTAGTGTGCGACTATACTGTTTTTCCTGTAAATACATACCTACGATAGACATTAATTTATAAATTAGGCACAGCAAGAGATTAGCAATAATAACTAATAATCAAATAGAACAATTATAACAGTATACTGAGTAAAAGTTATGTGAATGTGGTCTCTTTGTCTCTCAAAATATCTTACTGTACTGTACTCACCTATTTTTGGACCACAGTTGGCCTCTGGCAACAGAAACCATGGAAAGTAAAAGCACAAATTAGGCGGCACCACTGTATCTTCTGTGTGTCTGGTAATCAGCTTCACACAATAAGGTGATGTGTGTACTAGGGAATAATTTCAACAAATGCTGTTTGAACACACACTAAGTGCAAGTGTCACGTTAAGTGTTCTGAGGAATTAAAGAAGAATCAAGAGTTGTACTTATTTTTCTCACAATGCATCAAATGAATGGGAGCCGAATGTTTCACTTGTCATAAGGGAGGTATGAACAATGTATCTGGGTTTTAGAGGATGAAGAAAGTAGGCTGGCAGGAATAAGGAGGACACAGCACAAACACCTAAAAAAATGAGGAGGACTGGCGTGGCAGGAAGGTGTGTGTGTCGTTGCGGGTGATTTTGAAAATCAGGCAGGAGGGAGATTTTGAAAAATTACACTGGATCATATGGACCTCTGTATCCCTCCTGTCTCCCTGCTTCAAACTCCCCACTGTCTTCCAATGCAATTAAAGTCCAAAGCCCTCAGCCAGCCTGCAGAAGTCCTCCATAATCTGCTCTACCCTCTACGTGAATCTTGCATCTTTTGGCTGTGCCTTGGCCTCTGCCGTCCATCCACCAGCCTGCCTTCCAGGCTGTTCCACAGCAGGGTTGCCCCTGGCTGCTCTGGGGCCTGTGTGCTCCCGCTGCCACTGCTGTTCCCACGGCTCCTTCCTCTCATTTGGGCTCAGCTCAGATGTTGCCTCCAAACCTCCCTCCTCCTGGTAGCGCCTCTCTAGCTCATGAACTGACTTTATTTTCTTCATAACACTTATCTCTTTCAGGTGTGTGTCTGCCTGGTTCCCTCTGCCTCTCTCATGGGAACGTAAGCTATGTGAACGCAGGGACGCAGTCTCTCTGGGACGGACTGCTGTGTCTGCAGCACGGCCACAAGGCCTGGAATGTTGGAGCCTTTGATAAATATTAGTTGAATGAACAAACTAACATGCTTTTGCAAGGGAAAACTATCTGGGGAAAAGAGACAAGCAAACTTTTGCAGGCAGTCCCTGGGTTACAGACAACCTGGCTTACTGCATTCCGTACTTACGAGTGGGCTTCCAAGGCTCCCCATAAGGATAATTTATGAGTAAATAATTAAATTAATAATTCAGGAGCTAGTTTCTTCCACACATGTAAACAAACCTGCGTGGCGTGAGCCGTTCGTTAGGGCCGCATCCTTACACCGGCAGCTGGTCTCATTGTTTATATGGTTGGCTATGCACAGTGTCACTTTCACATTAACCTTTTTATTTGGTTTTGAGAGTCTGTGTTTACGCTGATGACCATGCCTCCAAAGCGAAAGTCCATGCACGGCAAGGCCAGGTGAGCCTGCAGCAAAGAGAAAGGTGATTGCAGTGGAAATGAAAGTAGAAATAATTAAACACTGGGGTAAGGCAGACACCATAATTCACTGGGAAAACATTAGGCTTTAGTTGCTTGACTATGGGAACAATTACAAAGGATGAAGTGAGAACAAGGGAACACGTGGAAGGCAGTGCTCCAATGACAGCATCGGTTATTACTAAGCAGCGTAGTGGATTCATTATTGAAATGGAAAGATTGTTATTGATTTGGTTAGAAGATCAAAACAGGCATAAGATTCCTATTAGCCGAGGAGTTGAAAGAGCACAATAATTTCTGTAACTTATTATTACAGTACCAGGGCATTACTATTACTATAGTATTACACTGTATTATTCTTATCACATATGGGCCTTTATAGTATCATTATTATTTTCATGCATGTGCTGTTCATTAGGGATCTGAATTACATACAAATCTGACCTAAAGACATCCTCAGGAACATATCTGTACCCAGGTGACTGCTTGTATGTATTTTTAGGGTGACCAACCTTCCGGGTTTGCCTGGGACTGAGGGGGTTTCCCAGGACGTGAGGCTTTCAGGCTGAAACCGGGAAAGTCCCGGCAAATTAGGATGAGCTGGTCACCCCAGCACCCCAACGTGTGTCGGACCCCCCAGTGCTCCTGTGGTGGCTCAGCAATCCCTCACTCAGTCCCTTTAGCTGCTTCAATTTTTAAGACAATTGTAGCATTATATAACTACAAAGCACCTTGAGAAGTCATCCTGTCTTTTGATGTTGCTTTCAGGTAGAACCAAGAAATCATTCTAGATTTCTTAGGTTATCTCATCCTATTTGATAGTGTTCTTTGTTTAAAACGAAAATCTTAGGTTGAAATTTAAACCTTTGTGCTTTGGCTCAAGGACATTTCAGGTTGGACCTTCCACAAGGCAGGATCAAAATAAGCAACATAATTATAAGGAAGAGAAAAATCCAATGGATACTGAATGGCAGAAAAAGATCTGGGGAGCAAGATGGAACACCAGTTTAATAAGGCCCACCCCAATCCAGAAAATAATGAGTGACTGAATTGCGGAGCGATACTAACATCCACGAAGATGAAGGGCACCATGTTCTTTGTTCGGGTAGCAGCACACCTCCCTGCTAACAGGCAGTGTTGGATTTTGATAAGATGCTCTCTCCTGTCCTCTGCCAGGGACCCGCACTGTCCTCTGTACCTCCAACTCTACAAACCCTCAGTCACCAGCACTCGGCCATCACTGAGTTTCTTGTCTTTTCCTCGTTGGACTATATACACGTGGAGGACAGGAATATGTGCTTTGTCCAGGGTCTGGCAAAAAGACTTTGGATTGACAAATAAATGGGATAAGTAAATAAATAGGTATATAACATAAATATAGTGGTAGTTTCAGAGTTTGTCCCAGCACTTTATTAAAGATGAATAATGTTAAAGAAGTGCATAACCCTTACCTAGGCCATTTTTTCTATTCATAATCCTAATAATAAAATATAGATTGATGCTTCATATGGGCTAGATGTAGTGCCAGGTTCCTTGCATACATGAACTCATTTGAAACAGGTGCTATTATGGCTCTGTTTTGTAGATGAGAAAACTGAGCATAGCAAAGATAAGTAACATGACCAAAATGACCTCACCAAGGACTGCAGCCTCTGTCGGCTTGATTCCAGATCTTTGTTAGTTGGGTAAACTGGCACAACCGAGACAAGTGCCTGGGGGCTTTTCTTCCAGAAATCCTGAATTAAAAATGTTGTCCATGCTTTAGTTCAAAGTAATCTTGTATTGTTCAAATGCTCTGTGTTAGTTCCAAGTGGCAATTTCTCAAGTTTTGAGCAATTTTATCATTTTTGAGATAAATATGGTCATCATCTATTTTGAGGTAACCAGGGCACTCAGGTACCAGTAGAGAGCTCCCTGCGTTTTGCATGAACTCTCCATCATGTGTCTAGACTCCACCTTGCCTTGTGGCATCATTTATTTCTTTTTTCTCTTTTTTTAATTTTTTATTTCAGCATATTATGGATGTACAAATCTTAAGGTTTCAAATAATGCCCTTGCACCCCTCTCCACAAGTCTGAGCTTCAAGCATGACCATCCCCCAGAGGGTGAACGTCTCACTCATTATGTATGTATATACCCGCCCCCCCTCCCTCTCCCACCCATCCGATACCCAATTAAAGTAGTTCCTATGTGTCCACTTAGGTGTTGCTCAGTTAATACCAGTTTTCTGGTGAGTATATGTGGAGCTTGTTTTTCCATTCTTGGGATACTTCAATAGTAGTATGGGTTCCAGCTCTATCCAGGAAAATACAAGAGGTGATATATCACCGTTGTTTCTTAGAGCTGAATAGTACTCCATGGTATACATATACCACATTTTATTAATCCACTCATGAATTGATGGGCACTTGGGTTGTTTCCACAGCTTTACAACTATGAATTGGGCTGCTATAAACATTTGAGTGCAGGTGTCTTTCTTGTAGAGTGTCATCTGATCTTTTGGGTAGATGCCCAGTAATGGGATTGCTGGATCAAATGGTAGACACACTTGTATCGCTTTAAGGTATCTCCATATTGCTTTCCATAGAGGTTGAATTAGTTTGCAGTCCCACCAGCAGTGTAGGAGTGTTCCTCTCTCTCTGCATCCATGCCAACATCTGTTGTTTGGGGACTTTTTGATAAAGTCCATTCTTACTGGAAATAAGTGATATCTCATTGTAGTTTTGATTTGCATTTCCCTGATGATTAGAGATGTTGAGCATTTTTTCATATGTTTGTTGGCCATTATTCTGTCTTCTTTAGAAATGTTTCTGTTCATGTCCTTTGCCCATTTTTTGATAGGGTTGTTTGATTTTTTTCTTGCTGATTTTCGTGAGTTCTAAGTAGATTCTAGTTATCAGCCCCTTATCAGATGTGTAGGATGGGAAAATTTTCTCCCATCCTGTAGGTTGTCTATTTACTTTCATGACTATTTCTTTGGCTGTGCAGAAGCTTTTTAGTTTGATCATGCCCATTTATTTATTTGTGTTGCTGCTGTGATTGCCTTTGGGGTCTTCTTCATAAATTCTTTGCCTAGGCCAATGTCTAGGAGAGTGTTTCCGGCATTTTCCTCTAGGATTATAATAGTTTGATACCTTAGGTTTAAGTCTATATCCAGCATGAGTTGATTTTTGTGAGAGGTGAAAGGTGTAGATCCTGTTGCAGCCGTCTACAAGTGGCTATCCAGTTTTCCCAACACCATTTATTGAAAAGAGATTCTTTTCCCCAGTGTATGTTTTTGTCTGGTTTGTCAAAGATTAGTTGGCTATACGAGGATGGTTTTATATCAGGGTTCTCAGATCTGTTCCACTTATCAATATTTCTATTTTTGTGGCAATACCAGATTGATTTAATTACTACTGCTTTGTAGTATAGCTTGATATCTGGCATATTAATACCTCCCATTTTGTTTCTATTGCCTAGAATTGCTTTTGATATGCAGGGTCTTCTCTGGTTCCAAATGAAGTGTAAAATTATTTTTTCCATATCTGTGAAGAATGATGTTGGGATTTTAATAGGTATTGCATTGAATCTGTAGGTAGGGTAGTATAGACATTTTAACGATGTTGAGTCTGCCAACCCACGAGCATGGTATGGATTTCCGTCTGTTTACATCCTCTGCTATTTCCTTCCTCAGTGTTTCATGGTTCTCCCTGTAGAGTTCTTTTACCTTCTTGGTTAAGTATATTCCTAGGTATTTTATTTTTTTTCTGTTGCTATTGTGAAGAGTATTGAGTCTTTGATTTGGTGCTCAATTTGATTGTCGTTGGCGTGTAAGAATGCCTCTGATTTCTGTGTATTTATTTTGTATCCTGATGCTTTACTAAATTCATTTATCAATTCCAGCAGTTTCTTGGTTGAATCCTTGGGGTTTTCTAAATATAATATCATATTATCAGCAAACAATGAAAGTTTGATCTCTTCTGCCTCAATTTGGATACCTTTAATTCCACTTTCCTGTCTGATTGCTGTGGCCAGGACTTCTAGCACTATGTTGAATAGAAGTGGAGATAGTGGACAGCCCTGCCTGGTTCCAGTTCTAAGTGGGAATGCTTTCAATTTTTCCCCTGTTCAGTATGATGTTGGCTATGGGTCTGTCGTATATGGCTTGTATCATTTGTAGGTATGTCCCTTCAGTGCCTATTTTGTTAAGTGTTCTTATCATGAAAGGGTGTTGAATTTTGTCAAAAGCTTTTTCTGCATCTATTGAAAGAATCATGTGGTCTTTGTTTTTGCTTCTGTTTATGTGGTGAATTACATTTGTAGATTTATGTATGTTGAACCATCCCTGTGTCCCTGGGATGAAACCCACTCGGTCGTGATGGATTATTTTTTTGATAAGCGTCTGGATTCGGTTAGCTAGGATTTTGTTGAAAATTTTTGCATCTATATTCATAAGGGATATTGGTCTTTAGTTTTCTTTCTTTGTTTCATTCTTTCCTGGCTTTGGTATCAGAGTTATATTCGCTTCATAAAAGGTATTGGGGAGGTTTCCATTCTTCTCGATGTTGTGGAATAATTTCTGCAGGATAGGCACCAGTTCTTCTTTGTAAGTGTGGTAAAATTCCAGTGTGAAACCATCTGGGCGGGGACTTTTCTTTTTAGGAAGATTTTTAATTGCTGTTTCTATATCAGCTCCTGATATTGGTCTGTTCAGGAATTCTATTTCTTCC
Organism: Mirza zaza; assembly: GCA_008750895.1. Taxonomy (NCBI): domain Eukaryota; kingdom Metazoa; phylum Chordata; class Mammalia; order Primates; family Cheirogaleidae; genus Mirza; species Mirza zaza. Next base: position 32,117 of record VSMD01108989.1, on the reverse strand, counting down.
TGATTGAGCCTAGGGAGGCTGTGTGTTTCTAGAAATTTGTCCATTTCCTCCACATTTTCTAGTTTGTGTGCATAAAGGTTTTTGTAGTGTTCGTAAGTTATGTTTTGTATCTTCTTGGATTCGGTTGTGATATCTCCTTTATTGTTCCTGATGGAGCTTATTAGAGATTTCTCTTTTCTGCTTTTGGTTACCCTAGCCAAAGGCGTGCAAAGTTTGTTTATTTTTTCATAGAACCAATTTTTTGTTTTATTAATCTTCTGTATAGCTTTCCTGTTGTCAATTTTGTTAAGGTCTGATTTGATTGTATTAATTTCACTTCTTCTGCTGGATTTGGGGTTGGTCTGTTCTTCTTTTTCCAGCTCTTTGAGTTGATTCATTAAATTGTCTATTTGTGATCTTTTTGACTTTTGGTTATAGGCATTTATCGAGATAAACTTTCTTCTCAGTACTGCATTAGCTGTGTCCCAGAGGATTTGATAACTTGTCTCTCCATTGTCATTTTGTCCAAAGAATTTTTTTATTTCAATCTTGATTTCTTCATTTGTGAAGTAACCATTTAGAAGAAGGTTGTTTAATTTCCACATTTTTGTGTAGAAATGTAGATTTCTCTTACGTTGATTTCTACTTTTATTCCACTGTGATCTGAGAAGATACATGGTATGATTTCTATTTTTTAAAATTTTTTGAGACTTACTTTGTGTCCTATGGTATGGTCAATCTTAGAGAATGTCCTGTGAGCTGATGAGAAGAACGTATATTCAGTGGATTTTGGGTAGAATGTCCTGTAAATGTCAGTCAGACCCAATTGTTCTAGAGTTTTGTTTAATACCATTATTTCTTTGTTGATTTTCTGTTTGGATGATCTGACCTGTGCAGTCAGTGGGGTGTTAAAATCTCCGGTTATTATGGAGTTGCTGTTAATCAATTTGCTTAGATCCAGTAAGGTTTGTTTTATGAATCTGGGTGCACCTAAGTTGGGTGCATATATATTTAAAATTGTTATATCTTCTTGTTGAACTGTACTCTTCACCTTTATATAATGACCATCTTTGTGTTTAACTACTTTTGTTGGTTTAGAAACTAAATTATCTGAGATCAGAACCACAATGCCAGCATTCTTTTGGCTTCTACTTGCTTGAAATACTGCATCCTTCCAGGTTAGATGTGTTTCCTGAAGACAGCAGATACTTGGCTTATATTTTCTTATCCATTCAGCCAGCCTATGTCTCTTGAGTGGGGAGTTTAAGCCAATCACATTTATTGAGAGAACTGATAGGTGATGCAGATTACTGTTCATTCTGTTGGGTTGGACGTTGTTGTTTTGATTTCTCTCTTGAGCCATTGTGATATCTGGCCTTTAATCTTTAGGTTTTGGGTGTTTTTATGTTCCTGAGTATTTATTATGCTGTTCTGTGTGTAACACTGTTTTGAGTACTTCTTGTAGGGCTGGTCTTATCTTGGTGAATTCCCTCAGACTTTGGTAATCTGAGAATGTCTTAATTTCTCCTTCATATATAAAGCTTAGTTTTGCAGGGTACAAGATTCTAGGCTGGGTATTATTTTGTTCAAAAGAGTGAGAATGGGCCCGAGTCTCTCCTTGCTGGTAATGTTGAGAAATCTGGCGTTATTCTGATCGGTTTTCCTTTTTATGTAACTTGTTTCTTTTGTCTTACAGCTCATAGAAGGGCCTCTTTAGTTGATATTTTGGTCAGTCTGATGACTGCAAGTCGTAACGTCTTCCTGTTTGCATTGAATCTCCCGGGGGTCCTTTGAGCTGCTTGAACTTGTATCTGGAGATTTTTAGCAAGGCCTGGGAAATTTTCCTCTATTATATCTTCAAATAACTTGTCCAACCGTTGAGTGCTTTCTTCTTCCCCTTCTGGTAACCCTATGACCCTCACATTAGGTTTCTTCACATAATCCCACATCTCTTGTACGCTTTGCTCTTTCCTCTTGTTTCTCTACTTTATCTCCGTTACTGATTTATTTAATTGGAAAGTGTTATTTTCAATCTCTGAGATTCTTTCTTCTGTTTGGTACACCCTATTTTTGAGGCTTTCCACTGTGTTTTATATTTCCCTGAATAAATTCTTCATTTCCAGGAGATGGGATTGATTTTTATTTAAGATCTCAATTTCCTTAGTGAATTTTTGTTCCAAGTCTGGAATTTTCTTTGTGGTTTCTTTGTATTGGTTATCCATTTTCTTGCATATCATTGAGTGTTCTTCTGTCATTTTAGTGTTTTGGGTTTGTTCAGTCTCCATTTCTTGAGAGCTGGTGTATCTCTTAGGGGGAGTGTTTTTGGTTCAATATTTCAAAGTTTCCAAATTCTTTTGCTGAGATCTACCCATGTGGATCAGGTTATGGTGCCCAGGGGTCCTCTCTTCTGTAGTTTCTTGATCAGCCACTTGGGGGAGCACTTCCACCACACTTGGAAGGTACCCTTGATGGGAGGGGTTACTTGTGGAGCCGATTGTGGCCACTTGGGGGGGGATTTGTTCCTTTGACCAGGGCCCTGAGTATTGGCCACTGACCAGGGGAGGAGATCCAGCCCCAGCATTTTGATCAACTGGGGTGGCCTAAACTGTTCTGGGAAGCAGTCTTTTATACTGCCTGCTTTCAATCTGCACACAGGCCCAGCAGATTCTCCCTACATCAGGGGGAGAGTGGCTTTTTGTGTCTCATCTGGCCTCCAGGGGTGGAGCCTACCACTTTCGGCAGGAGAGACGTGGGCTAGGGCGAGGAAGTAGTTCCCCAGTCTGCCCTGCACCCCGGCGCCCCAGTGGCTATAATTCCCCTTTGGCATTAGTCTTCTCAGTAGTTCGTTGATTGAGCCAGGCCTGGCGAGTCAATCGCAGATCGTGTAGGGGTGGAATTTGTCAGGAGAGTCTCTAGGTTGGGGGAGGGGATCTGACTGCCACACAGTATTGCACCACGACAGCTGGGCTGTGGACCCCCTCAATGGCAACCGCTTGCCCACTCGCAGGGCACCAGCACTGGGGGTGACTGTTTAGGAGGTGGCAGGTGCCGGGTTGGGGGTCTGGGTCATCAGGACGCCCTGTAGCTTCCTCTATGCCTCCTGCCCACCCGCCTGTTCAGCCACAGCCCTCGCTCTTACTGACCCGCCCTATGCAGTCTTATTCGCCCGAGGCAGTTCCAGCTTAGAGTCTCCGACTTAGTGCACAGCTCTGTAGGGCTGGCCCCACTCGTTACCAGAGGCCAGACATCTAACTGCCTCCCCTATCAGCTCAGTTCGGTTTCCTCCCGTCTTGGAGCTGTCCTAGCACGGGGCTCCGGGGAGTTTCCACCAATGACGGCTCTCTCCAGCACCCGCTTCTCCTGCCTGGATTTCACACCAACTTCAGACAGGTCCCTGGCTGGGTGGGTGTGGAGGTCAATGGGGAAGCAAGGAGTTCTCCTGTGGGTCTGATCCCACTTCACCCCCTGGCCCAGGGTGGGGGTGGGGGGGAGGCGTGCCCTCCCTCACTCTATGTCCTATTGTTCGTTTTGAACTCTCCAGAGAATGCAATCTTATCTCCCAATCACCTTGTTTGTCCTTTTTCGAGAGTCCCTCGCTGAACCTCTGTGGATTCTCGATGCTGTCCTTGTAGGGGGGAGACCCACTTGCATGTAGGAGACCAAGATCTGTGTCTCCTTCTCTGGGAGCAGGACTCCATGGGGTTACCTTTACTCTGCCATTTTTTTTTCTCCTCTTTTTTTTCTTTTAACAAAGGATTAGTTAATGGAAGTGCTTTTAAAAATCATTCTCAGTAAACCAAAGCATCTAAAATATAATTCGCTCAACTTTAGAGATGTCCAGCATATCAAATACAAGACTGGCAATTAATGCCATTGTTTGAATAGTCCTGAAATGATTTGAGGTTCCCACGAGGGAGCAGTTTTAAATGGTCACATTTGGTACCAGGTGTTTAAGTTAAGGGTGCTATTTGTCTAGCGATGTAATTGGGGTCAGCTATGCAATAAAAAGGTTTAAACATTATGCCTCAGCTATTATTACTGGGCCAACCCCAGCCGCCTTCATCAAACTCTGGCTCCATTAACATCTCTGACAATTGCTTTCTCACTGGGAGTTATCGATAAGATTATAGCTATTGTCAGAGTCCGTTAGCCAAAAAGTACTGACTCAGCATTTGAAGTTCAACAGCTGCAGAGTTTATGTCATCAGCAGGACTCCACAATGCAATGTGTGTGTCTGTGTGTCAGAGAGAGGTGAAATAATATGTAAATGTGGGTATGTTAAATTATGTACAGACGCAAATTTTTCATGGGATTCTAAGGAATTGTTCAAGCTGTATTTGGAGATAGAAATCACTTTATCAATGAATACTATGTGATTTAACACCATCTTCTGTTAAAAATGCTATATAAATAAAGGAACTAGGTAGTTTAATGCCTAGAAGTCATAAATAACATTATTACATTAAAATATATGTATTTTCTATTCATGAATATAAGACATATGCAAATTATATAAAAATGATGACTAAAAACTGGATATCTAAAATTGAACAATTATAAAATATGGGTGTATTTTTGAAGAAAATAATATGTAGTTGTATCTTTTTTTTTAGTTACTCTTTTGGTGACATTTCACCATTTTTAGTATTATAACATATGGAAATCCTGAATGTATTTATAACATATTGGCTTATTATATGGAATATATTAATAATTGTAATGCTATAGATTCTTTTACTATTTGGACCATTTAAAAATTTGCTTAAATTCTTATGGTACATGAATTTCTGTTATAGAAGACTCTCTTTCCGAGTAAGATTATTTTAATAGCTCTCACTTTAAGTCTTCACCATCTGTTCTTTCTTTTATTCTAAATGCTAAAAGAAATTAATTTAAATGCATCATAAAAGAGCTATTTTATGTTTTTTAAATCCCAGTCTGTATCTTGACTCTCAGTGTAAATGTACGCTGGTGATCTCCAAAAACATCTGGAGTAAAACAGCTGTCCTTTGACATCTGATTTGGAATACTTCCCAGAGAAGACAAGAAATCATTCTAAAGTGGATGTAATTATAGCCTCAAATGTATGTCCCCTCTTCTCTTGCCCTGTCTGAAATGCACTGTCACTATTAAACCAATAAAGGAGTGGATATTTTAATGTACTGCTACCATGATTTTATAAATAAATTGGGTTTTTATACTCAGGTAACGTTTTCTTCCCCTCAGTGTTTTCTAAAATATTAGTGATTAAAAATTTTATTGGTTGACTGAATTTTCTTTTTAGCCAAACCTTATGAAGCACCCTTTCTGGAGTGTAAGAACACTGCTGCCAAGCTGGTTACAGTCGCCAGCACAGCAGTGAGCTTCAAATGCTCGTGTCGCGAGGGGAAGGAGCTGGTGTTGCCTCATTTAGTGCCTGGTCGCAGTGTCAGGTAGCGGGCAGCAGTGGCCCCTTGTGAACCGTGGAAGTCGTTTCCTAGGAGGCAGCAGCTAGAACTCAGCCTGTGTCATAATTAGTGCCCAGTGTATCTGTGGTTTCTTTTTGCCTTCTATGCGATGTAATCGCAAACTAAGATAGACTGCAAATGACATGAAATATCATGTCATTATCCTTGCACAAATGACATGGTAACAAATTTGACTTCCTCATCACAGCCTTGGGGCAGTCTGTTTTTGTTTGGGGGTGATCCTGACAACTTCAGCTTCGGTGTTGAGAAGCATCAAGGGCAGTGAAAGCTCTGTCATAGTGCAGACTCCCTCCCGCCACTTGCTGCACCAGGAGCTGCTCCCAAGGGGGACCTGCTGCATGGCACCTGCAGTGCCTGCACTCTCGCCACCGGGCTGCCAGCTTTATCTGGGAGGGTTTCAGGTACAGGATGGCATTTCTTTGGGGCTGGCTTCTGAGCGGCAGGGCTTTGCCTCATAAGTTCTTTCTCTCTTGTAGAATCTGAAACGTCACAGTGACAATCACTCCAGGGAATCACTGTGACATTGGGTGTACGTGTGCCACCACCTATTCTTACACTCTTGCACTTCTCACTAGGATTTCCCTGGAAACATGGTGGCCTGAGAAAGAGTGAGTGCTGCTAACAGCACACAGGCACTTTAATGTCAGTCACGATGACAGGAGTTCGGAGGGAATGCTTGGAGGAGTGGCATGGTGTATATTGATGATCATTGAATCATAGGAGGAAAAATAACCAATTGCTGTGACCTTCATAAAAGGAAAGAAATTTGAGTTTTTTATTTTTTATTTTTTTCCCTCCCCCCCACCATCCTGACCCCCGATAAATGTTACTCCTATGTGTCCACTTAGGTGTTGATCTCTTAATACCAATTCGCTGGTGAGTACATGTCATGCTTGTTTTTTCATTCTTGAGATACTTAGTAGAATGGGTTCCAGTTGTATCCAGGAATATACAAGAGGTGCTATATCACCATTGTTTCTTAAAGCTGAGTAGTACTCCATGGTATACATATACCACATTTTATTAATCCACTCATGAATTGATAGGCACTTGGGTTGTTTCCACAGCTTTGCAATTGTGAATTGTACTGCTATAAACATTCGAGTGCAGGTGTCTTTTTCATAAAGCGACTTTTGATCCTTTGGGTAGATGCCCAGTAGTGGAATTGCTGGATCAAATGGTAGATCTACTGGTATCGCTTTCAGGTATCTCCATATTGCTTTCCACAGAGGTTGAACTAGTTTGCAGTCCCACCAGCAGTGTATGAGTGTTCCTCTCTCTCCGCATTCACGCCAGCATTTGTTGTTTGGGGACTTTTTGATAAAGGGCATTCTCACTGGAGTTAAGCGATATCTCATTGTGGTTTTGATTTGCATTTCCCTGATGATTAGAGATGTTGAACATTTTTTCATATGTTTCTTGGCCATTATTCTGTATTCTTTTGAGAAGTTTCTGTTCATGTCCTTTGCCCATTTTTTGATAGGGTTGTTTGATTTTTTCTTGCTGATTTTCCTGAGTTCTAAATAGATTCTAGTTATCAGCCCTTTATCGGATGTGTAGTTTGCAAAAATTTTCTCCCATTCTGTGGGTTGTCTGTTTGCTCTCTTGACAGTTTCTTTGGCTGTGCAGAAGCTTTTTAATTTGATCAGGTCCCATTTGTTTATTTTTGTTGCTGATGTGATTGCCTTTGGGGTCTTCTTCATAAATTCTTTTCCTAGGCCAATGTCTAGAAGAATATTTCCAACATTTTCCTCCAGAATTCTAATAGTTTCACACCTAAGGTTCAAGTCTGTTACCCAGCGTGATTTGATTTTTGTGAGAGGTAAAAGGTGTGGGTCTTGTTTCAGTCTTCTCCATGTGGCTATCCAGTTTTCCCAGCACCATTTATTGAATAGGATTCTTTTCCCCAGTGTATGTTTTTGTCTGCTTTGTCGAAGATTAGTTGGCTATGTGAGGATGGTTTTATATCTGGGTTCTCTGTTCTGTTCCACTGGTCAGTGTCCCTGCTCTTGTGCCAATCCCAAGCTGTTTTAATGACTATAGCCTTGTAGTATAGTTTGAAGTCTGGTAAATTGATACCTCCTATTTTTTTTTTTTATTGCCTAGGATTGATTTTGCTATACGGGGTCTTCTCTGGTTCCATATGAAGTATAAAATTATTTTTTCTATATCTGTGAAAAATGATGATGGTATTTTGATAGGGATTGTGTTGACTCTGTAGGTCACTTTGGGTAGTATAGACATTTTAACAATGTTGATTCTGCTGAGCCACAAGCATGGTATATTCTTCCATCTGTTTATGCCCTATGCTATTTTCTTCTTCAGTGTTTCATAGTTCTCCCTGTAGAGGTCTTTTACCTCCTTAGTTAAATATATTCCAAGATACTTTATTTTCTTTGTTGCTTTTTGAAGGGAATTGAGTCTTTGATTTGGTTCTCACTTTTACTGTTGTTGGCAAATATGAATGCCTCTGATTTCTGTGTATTGATTTTGTGTCCTGAGACTTTACCAAATTCATTTATCAGATCAATGAGTCTTATGGTTGAATCCTTGGGGTTTTCTAGGTATAATATCATGTCATCGGCAAAGAGTGAGAGTTTGATCTCTTCTGCTCCCATTTGGACACCCTTAATTCTGCTCTCTTATCTGATTCCTGTAGCAAGGACTTCCAGCACTATGTTGAACAGAAGTGGAGATAGTGGGTAACCTTGTCTTGTTCCAGTTCTAAGTGGGAAAGCTTTCGGTTTTTCCCCATTCAGTATGATATTGGCTGTGGGTTTGTCATATATGGCTTGTATCATTTTTAGGTAAGCCCCATCTATGCCTATTTTGTTGAGTGTTCTTATCATAAAAGGGTGTTGAATTTTGTCAAATGCTTTCTCTGCATTTATTGAGAGGATCATATGGTCTTTGTTTTTGCTTCTGTTTATATGGTGAAATACATTTATAGATTTGCATATGTTGAACCATCCCTGCATCCCTGTGATGAAGCCCACTTGGTTGTGATGAATTATTTTCTTGACAAGCACCTGGATTCAACTGGCTAGGATTTTGTTGAGAATTTTTGCATCTATATTCATAAGGGACATTGGTCTTTAGTTTTCTTTTTTTGTTGCATCCTTTCCTGGTTTTGGTATCAGGGTTATATTCACTTCATAAAATGTGTTGGGGAGAAATCCATCCTTCTAGATGTTGTGGAATAATTTCTGCAGGATAGGCACCAGTTCTTCTTTGTAGGTGTGGCAAAATTCGGGTGTGAAACCATCTAGTCCAGGACTTTTCTTTTTAGAAAGGATTTTTATTGATGTTTCAATTTCAGTACTTGATATTGGTCTGTTCAGGAATTCTATTTCTTCCTGGTTGAGCCCAGGGAGGCTGTGTGTTTCTAAGAAATTGTCCATTTCCTCCACATTTTCTAGTTTGTGTGCATAGAGGTTTTTGTAGTATTCATAAATTATATCTTGTATCTCTGTGGCATCAATTGTAATTTCTCCTTTATTGTTCCTGATGGAGCTTATTTGAGATTTTTCTTTTCTGCTTTTTGTTAGTCTAGCCAATGGTGTGTCAATTTTGTATATTTTTTTAAGAACCAACTTTTTGTTTTATTAATCTTCCGTATAGTTTCCCTGTTGTAAATTTCATTTAATTCTGATTTGATCTAAATGATCACTTCTTCTGCTGGATTTGGGCTTGGTCTGTTCCTCTTTTTCCAGTTCTTTGAGATGATTCATTAGGTTGTCTATTTGTGATCTTTTCTACTTTTCCATATAGGCATTTATGGAAATAAACTTTCCTCTCAGGACCCATTTAGTTGTGTCCCACAGGTTTGGTTATTTGTGTGACCTTTGTTGTTTAGTTCAAAGAATCTTTGAATTTCCATCTTGATTTCCTCATTTATGAAGTGATCATTCAGCAGATGGTTGTTTAGTTTCCATCACTTTGTATAGAAATGAGGACTGCTGTTAGGATCGATTTCTACATTTATTCCATTGGGGTTTGCAAAGATACATGGTATAATTTCTATTTTTTAAAATTGTTTGAGACATGCTTTGTGTCCTAGGATATGGTCAATTTTAGAGAATGACCTATGAGCGGATGAGAAGAACGTATATTCAGTGGTTTTGGGGTAGAATGTCCTGTAAATGTCAGTCAGGCCCATTTGTTCTAGGGTTCTGTTTAAGTCCATTATTTCTTTGTTGATTTTCTGTTTGGAGGATCTGTCCTGTGCTGTCAGTGGGGTGTTGAAATCTTCAGCTATTATGGTGTTGTTGTTTATCCATTTATTTAGATCCAATAGAGTTTGATTTATGAATCTGGATGCACCAAGGTTGGGTGCATATATATTTAGAATTGTTATGTCCTCTTGTTGAACTGTACCCTTCATCATTATATAGTGACTTTCTTTGTCTTTTATTACTTTTGTTGATTTAAAAACTAAGTTATCTGTAATCAGCACCGCCACGCCAGCTTTCTTTTGGCTTCCATTTGCTTGAAATATTGTTCTCCACCCCTTTACCTTTAGTCTAATTGCATCCTTGCAGGTTAGATGTGTTTCCTGAAGGCAGCAGATACTTGGCTGTGTTTTTTTATCCCTTCGGCCAGCCTATGTCTCTTGAGTAGGGAGTTCAAGCCATTTACATTTATTGAGATAACTGAGAGGTGGGGCAGATTTTTGTTAATAATGTTGGGTTGAACTTTGTTGCTTTATTTTGTCTCTTGAGCCATTGTAGTATCTGGGCTTTGATCTTTAGCTTTGAGTAGATTTACATTCCTGAGTGTTTATTGTGCTGATCCGTGGGTAACACTGTTTTGAGTACTTCTTGAAGGGCTGGTCTTGTCTTGGTGAATTCCCTCAGTCTTTGCTTATCTGAGAATGTCTTGATTTCTCCTACATATACAAAACTTAGTTTTGCAGGCAATAAGATTCTGGGCTGGGCATTGTTTTGTTTCAAAAGAGTGAGAATGGGGCCCCAGTCTCTCCTTCCTTGTAAAGTCTCAGTAGAGAAGTCTGGTGTTATTCGAATTGGCTTTCCCTTGTATGTTACTTGCTTCTTTCGTCTTACATCTCTTAGAAGGGCCTCTTTAGTTGATATTTTGGTCAGTCTGATGACTGCGTATCATGATGGCTTCCTGCTTGGATTAAATCTCCCAGTGGTCCTCTGAGCTACTTGACTTGGATATTGAGATTTTTAGCAAGGCCTGGGAAATTTTTCTCTATTATATCTTCAATAGCTTGTCCAACCCTTGAGTGTTTTCTTCTTCTCTTTCTGGTAACCCTATGACCCTCACATTAGGTTTCTTCACATAATCCCACATCTCTTGTAGGCTTTGCTCTTTTCTCTTGTTTCTCTGGTCTATCTCTGTGACTGATTTATTTAATTGGAAGGTGTTATCTTCAATCTCTGAGATTCTTTCTTCTGTTTGATCTACCCTGTTCTTGAGGCTTTCCACTGTATTTTGTAGTTCCCTGAATGGATTGTTCATTTCCAGGAGTTTGGTTAAACTTATTTTCATTGTATTGATTTCTTTAGTGAATTTTTGTTCCAGGTCCTGGAGGCTTTTTGTGGTTTCTTTATGTTGGTTATGGAGTTGTTCTTGCAGGTCATTGAATTTTCTTATGATCCACATTGGAAATTCCTCTTCTGTCATTTTGGTTGCTTGATTTTGGTTGGTGTCCATTTCTAGGGGGCTGGTGCTCCTCTTTGGGAGTGTGGTTTCCATTTGGTTCTTCATATTTCCAGAGTTCCTTCGCTGATTTCTTCTCATGTCGATCAGTTGTTGCTTCTTTCCTTTAGGTTTTTGTTTGGGTATTCACACGCCTTGTTTAGTTTCTGAGCCAGTAGGTGGTATCTGTGGGTGAGATTGGACCACTCCCTGTATGGTGAGTCAGTAGGTGCTGTGAAAAGGGTTTGCCGAATGTCCTCCCTGTCAGTAGGTGATGCTTGCTTGGAGGAACAGGCTACGCTGTTGTTTTTGTGTCCTGTAACCAGCTTTTGTTCCTGTAGAGAGGCACTCTAGTGCCTCAGGTGTTGGGTGGGGCCCTGAGACTTGCAGGTGTGTCCTTTTCTCCCCCTCAGTGAGGGCTGGTCTAGGAGAGAGTCTGGGCGGAGCTGGGTTGGGTAATTCTGACCTCAGGCACCACCAATGCCTGTACCAGGGGTCAACATTCTGTTCTCTGCTTCCAGGAAAAACTGTCAGGGAGGAGCTGGAATGTCCCCACTCAGTCAGAAAGTCTACATGTGAGGTGGGGCTGTCTGAGCCCTGCAGTCTGGAGCAGGCCTCGCTTCTATCCCTCCCCAACTTTGTGGCTACTCCTGTGCCTCTGCCAGCAGGCCAGACCTCACACCACTGGCCTTCCCCTGGCTGTGATACCAGCTGGGAGGTTCCCTGTGCAGGAACTCCACCTGGGCTGGGCACATGGTCTCCCTTTGGGAGGAGGGTTGCCCTCAAGGATGCTGATCTGCCCCTGAAGGCACATGCACCTCAGTAGGCTGTTTGGGTATATCCCTTCTGTGTCCTGGGCAATGCTAGACCTGGGTGCACGGGATCTGGTCTGCAGGTCTGACCTCTGGGCCCCAGAGTTCAAACTATATCCCCACCAGGAGAGGAGTGCCAGTCCCAATTCACCCACGGGAGTCCAAGCTGGGTCTGTGTCTCTCAGACTCAGGGTCTGCCCTGTTCTCCTAGGATCACTGTGCCAGCAGCACCTCGAGGGCTGGCGGGTAGGGAGTTCACAGTCTGAGTTCCCCACAGTCAGCTGTAGGGCCCCAAAAGGGAAGGTTCCATTCCCTGTAGGTGCCTCTGGCTGGTGGCTATATTGTCTCTGTTGGCAGCTGGGGATAGGGTCGGGGGAGGGGAGAATGAGGCAATATGTCGCCTGCCGCACGGCTCGGGTCTGTGCACAGGGAAGTGCCCGCTGGAGTTGGGAGCCTGGTGCCGTGTCCGCTACAGGCTTACTGCTCACTGGCGGTGGCCTTCTCTGGGCTGGCGTCTGCAGGGCTCTCCACCCGCTGGGGCGCCCACCAGCAGTCCGAGATGCAAGGGAGGGGAAAGTTAATCACTATGCCTACCCTTGCCGCTGGTCTCCAGGCTGCTCTGGAGTTCAGCTTCCAGTTCTCCTCTTCCACCTCCTCCCATGGAGTCTCCCGTGCTCTCGGGTACCCCTCCTTCCGACCCTCGTCCGATATATGCTCGTCTTCTTGCTTCTTTCTTCTAATTTCTACTAGAATCTGTCTTTTCTGCAGAGACACTCTGTCTGGCAGTGTTTCTCATCCGCCATCTTACTTATTAGTTTTGGAAAGAGACATAGGAAATGTCTAGCCAACATAATTTACAAATGAACACCAGGGAATATGATGTGGTATTCAATAAGCAGAACAAACATCAAGGTAACAAACATATTTCAGTAAATCCCGAAGGGGCAGTGACGAACAGACAGATTTACAGAAAGAGGACAGAAGGGGCGTAGGGAAAGTAGAAAGACACAAAAAGTGGAGACTCAGGGACGGGAGTCATGAATGAGGAGAGGCCTGAGGGAGGCATTCCAAGTGTTAGTTGAATTTTATTTTTAAGTTGAATGTTAGACCTCACTGTTCACTTGTGGGCTTCGGATCCCTACCACTTCTTAACTAAAACTTTTTGCCTTTTTCAGGGTAACCCTGAGCTGCTCCCACACCTCAACTTTTAGAATAGGCGTTAAAAATTCAACTGTCTTCAGAGACCAGGCAGGAAATGTAAATGAGTAAAGCTGTCTGTATGTAGAAAACAAAACAAAACAAACCCACTGCTAGAAACCTAATCACATTTTCTTTATTTCACTGAACTTTGGTTTAAACACAAACACATACACTATATATAGACCACACAGCAACAACACGCCGTGTTTCTTGTCCTTCAGTTAAGAACCAGAGATTGGTACTTTTTACTTTTACTTAAGGTACCAAGACCTCAAGGTCAGGTCTCCCACTGCGCATTGCCATGCAATTCAGTGATGCAAGTCCATGCAGAGCTCAGCCTGGACTCTCTTAACTGGGAGAGAGATTTGCACCCATGCACTTTTATGTTGGGAAAGCAGCTGTTCACCGAGGCAGATACTTAAGCACGTAGATGCACTCTTTGTATACTGATTTTTATTGTCCTGAGATAGCTGAAAAATTCTAGTATTTCAATATTATCATATCTGAATTTTAGTGTTTTACTGAAGTTTGACAATTTCTATTTCTAACTTTTGATTCACAGTTTCAATGTTATTTGAGAAAGGAAAAATTAACCTGTTCAAAATTTTATGTATTAACTTCTTAAATTGACAAAATAATGTGGATATTTAAAACCATACATAGTAGCTTTACTTCTTGTTTTATTCTTAGAACTGGGAAGTTTTCTGTTCTGCCTGATTATAGCTTTTTTGGCAAACTGTGTCTCCCTCTAGTGATGCAAATCATTATTCTTTTAAAAATACAGTAAAACTTGGATCCTTTCAATGGAATATGTACTACAATCCAGAAAAAAGAATATCATCTAAAAAATAAAGTTAACATGCCAATCTGGAATTTGCTTACTTGAATGTTATAGCAAGAGATTTGGAGACTTTTATTTTTTCTTATGGTTTTCAGATAGATGTTCATTCTATATGATTATATTCACTTAGGAAAAGTCTTTATAAAGCATAGCTCTTCAAATATATGTTGTTATACTAAATAAATGGACAGGCAATTTACATATTCATTGCCACAGCATAAATTGGGAAATCCCGAAGCTCCCTGGACTTCAGAGAATAGACACAAAAGCTCAGTTTACTCATGGCTGGTTATGCTGCTTTATAATTACCCAGGTGCGTCCCATTCATTCCTTCATTCATTCCACTTTCCTTACACCTCTCCTGAGTCTCCACCCACTGCAAGCTAGATGCTGAAGATATTTAGATGAATAAGTCACAGTCATTGTTTGCAATGAATAATCACAAAAAAACTATCTTGTAAAGTATTTCAAAATTTTCATATACTATTTCAGCATCCAAATATTTTTGTCCAGAGTATTACTTTGGTGATCGGGCACATCCTCTCTAGCTCGGGCTAGGCAAGCTCAGAAGTGAAGGGCATGTGCACACAGGAGAGTTTTCAGGGACTCGGAGACCTCCCCAAACACCAGGGGCAGACGTGCTGGCCCAGGTTTCTTCGAAATCAAACAGGTTGCAGATAACCCGGGCTGCTGCTTTAAATGGAAAAGACAGTGGTTTTCATGGTAAAGAAACAGTGCCCACGTCTGTGAGACGGCCTGTGGCCAGCAGGCCTGCGGGGTAGGTGTGGCCACAGGGCGAGGCTGGAGACTTGGAGACCCCATTTGAGAAAGAAGCTCACCTCTACCCAGATCATTCTCAAAAGGCAGAAGAACCAGTGTCAACACTTTCAGAGGATTCACTTGCAGGACCCTACATGTAAACAGACTCAGAGGGCCGAGGAATCCTCTGTAAAGTAGAACCCTGCACAGACACAGCAACCAGGAAGGAGGTGGGTGGATCTGAGCGCGGGGCGAGGGAGGACTGAGGCCGCGGGCCGGGACCCTCAGCGCTGGAGGCTTCTCGGAGCACAGTTAATTTTGGAAAGAATTAGAAGTATCCAAGAAGTGTCACTTTTATTATCTTCAGGAACTGTATTTATTAGTCAGGGTTCTTCAGAGAACAGAACCAATAGGATGTATCGCCGTGTCTCCGTCTCTGTCATCTGTCATTCACTGTCTGCCTGTCTAGACCGCCGCTAAGGAACCGGCACATGGATTGTGGGGCTGGGAAATCTGAGGCCTGTGAGGCAGGCTGGAGACCAGGGAAGGCGTGACGTCGGGCAGAATTTCCTCAGTAACAGTCTGTACGTGTCCAAATTTTCTCCTCTTACGAGGATACTAGTCACAATGGATTAGGGCTCACCTTAATGACCTCATTATAACTTAATTACCTCTGTATAGACCCTGTCTCTAAATATAGTCACACTCGGAGGGAGGGAACTTCACCATATGAATTTTGGGGTAACACAATCTAGGCTATGACATAGACATATGAAGTATTTTGTTACTAAAACATGATGTATAAGCAAATTCCACTGTCTTCCCATTGGTTTTAGGATGGCTTCATGCCTTTGCCTATCCTATGTCCAGGACTTTGCAATCACTAACTGCCTTAATAATCTCTTAGTAGTCAGGTGTCATCATGATGCCCAGTTTGCAGATATGGAAACTGAGGCACACAGAGGTGAAGTCTTACCCAGTGGTATGACGTCAGGGGGTGGTAGCCCTGGGCACTGAACCTGCTAGTTCGGCCGGGCAGGCACTTTAGCCAGAAGAACACCCCTCACCCAGTGTGGTGCTCCTCATGTGGTCAAAAGCTTTGGCAGGGGCGGGGGGAGGGGAGCTTGTTAAAATGCGGATTCCTAGGCTCAGCACCAGATTTACCAAATCAAAATCTATTGTGAGTGGGGTGTGAGCGGGAGTAATCTATATCTTTAATAGAAACCCTCCAGGGACCTTTATGCTCATGAAAATCGGAGGATTACTATTTTGTATTGTTTTTCAGCCCTTTGGTTAAGATTTGCAATGCTATAAAGAAAATACCTGAGGCTGGGTAATTTATAAAGAAAAGAGGTTTATTTGGCTTATGGTTCTGCAGGTTGTACAAGTACCATGATGCCAGCATCTGCGTCTGATAAGGGCTCGCGGGAGCTTCCAATCAAGGTAGAAGGTGGAGTGGGGGAAGGCGTGTCACATGGTGAAGGTGGGGCGCTAGAAAAAGAAAGGAGGAGGAGGTACCCGGCTCTTTTACAATTGGTTTATAACCACATGTCATCAGAACTAATAGAGCTAGAACTTACTCATTACAGTGAGGGCAGCAGCAAGCCATTCTTGAGGGATCTGCCCCCATGACCCAAACACCTCCCACGAGGCTCCACCTCCAACACTGGGAACCAAATTTCAACTTGGGATTTGGAGGGGACCGCTATCCAAACTATCAGTAAAGTTCATCTAACTCTGCTTCTTTCAGTTCCTGATTCCAGTGTTTAATGGCCTTCGCTATCTTGTGGGTGGGGCTTTTTTTTTTTTTGGTAATTTATTCATTTACTTATTCAATATTCACCAAGTAATGTTGCTACTTTCTATGACTTTACCAGGATAAATCAGATGTAAAACTTCTCTTCAAAGACAATACAATATTATGTTGATATTATTAGGTTTTAAAATGTTCTTTCAAATGATAAATATCTGTACCTTATTCTATATTAAAGCCTCTATGTTTTAGAAATGTGAATGCTTGTATTATTTTCTATTTAGGAATGGCTCTATAAATCATGTATTTTAATTAACTGTTAATTTTCTGGTAGGAAGGTGAATAACATACATTATTATCTATAAATAATCAAGAATATGTTTTTGAGAGAAGAATAGTAAAAAAAAAAAAAAACCTGTATGCCAGCTGCTGTTATTATTCAAGGCTTTGTATTGCTCTTGGGTTTTTATGAATGTATTGAAGTGTGCAGGTGCATGAATGTTTGTAATCCAGATAAAAATGTTAAACCTATCATTAAAATGGTTCTTTAAAAAACACATCATTCATTTTATGGTGAGTAAAAATAATTTTACTAGTTCCTAATGTCCTTCCTCCAAATATTTAGTGGGAGGGATGAAGTTGCCTTCTGCCCTTTACCACCAATTCCTTCCTGTTAGAGGTAGTCCTGGGACACAAATGCAGGTGGCAGAACGCCAGGTCTACGTGCGGCTGCATGCAGGCTTGCCACTGGCCGTGCCAGCCCCAAGTGTCCTGGGGCTGAGCTCACCTATGGTTCCACAGTGTGTCCCAGAATCCAGCAGCTCCATGTAGACACCCTTCCAATTTTCCTCTCCCCTCCTCCCCTGTCCCCCATTTTTCCCTCTACAGTTATGATGAAGTCAAACACATGAGTAGACATCAGCCAAATATCAACCCTTACAATACAAGGAAGTAAGACTTATGAATTGACTGCTACTAATGCATGAATTCTTTTTTTCTGTGCAGAGTTTGAAGTGTTGGTGGGGGCTGGGGTGGGAAGGTAGAAAAAGTGAGTGTATTTTCTTCTTTTCCTAAGATCAGAGACATTTCAGAGAACTGGGGTGAGTCTTGCTCCAGGAGGAGAGTGATCTCCTCAAAGGGTACAGGACCCTTGTGGGCACAGGGCATGAAGCCAATGAATGATTTTTGTATTGAATCAAGCCTAATTATTAGGGATTTTATTTGTTTTGTTTTGTTTGTTCGTTTTTAGATTTTTTACTTTAATTGAGAGTAGGTCTTTTAAAATCATACACAACATTCAACTCACTCTGGTCATTCAGCTAGTTGGTGACAAATGACCTGAAACTCTCCCTCTGACCTTCCTACCACACCCCAAGGCAGGTGCTGGACTTTCCCCTAAGGTCTGGGCTTATAACGCATAAGTAAATAAAGGACTGTCTGAAGTGTAGAGTCTTTTCTATTGATACTCTTTTATTAGTTCAATCAATCTATGGGCTGACTATAACTAAAAACCATATTTGCTTTATATACTTTTATCATATTTTCCAGATCTTGAATGAAAATCTATTTTTTAAAAAATGAAAATCTTCATTCATCACCAAGGATGACTGAATTCGTTTTTTAAAACAATCTTTATTGAAAAGACAGGTTATAAAAAAAGAAAAACCTCAGCAATTCTGGAAAATTTTAATGCATTTTCAAAAAGTGAAACGGTGTAATAGATTGGGGGGCTTTTATTGGGGAGAAAACTGTAGAAATTAACTTTTCTATAAAAGAGTGCCATGAAGCATAAAGGAGGACAGCCCAGGTTTGTTAATGTGCTGTATATAGATTAAAGACTTTGTAGTCTTGTGTTACTTATGAATCACGTTTTAAATTTTTCCTGGAAATATTTCATGACATGAGGCCCATTTTTCTATCCATAAAGGGAATATTGGCCAGAGCATGGAAATAAATCTAGAGATGAGGCAGCCCAGAGTCACAGAGACCAGGAGCTAGCAAGCCGACCTGCAGCCCAGCTGGCGGCCTCAGGACTCTGGCGCTGGAAGCTTCTCCCTTGCTGTGTTGCCCCCTCTGCAGCCCCTGCCCCTCACCCCTGGACACTTTCCGGGAAAGAATTCCATTCCTTAGCTAGTTCCTCCTGCTTTTGCCATCCCAGATGGAATGTCATTTCTCCAGGGAAGCCCTTCGTAGCTCCTGCAAAGGTGAAATCCCTGCTCTGTTTGCTTCACAGCACTTTATGCTTCTTCTTTCCAAAAACACACCCCAAGGTTTTATTTGTTCTGTATCTATCTTGGCACTAGACTGCAAGCCCCATGCTTGGGGGAATTTGTCTTTTTTGCAGTGTGTCACCAGGACCCTACACACTGCCCAAACCTGGTATATGCTTGGAAAGTCTTAGCTTATTGATTGGATGATGCCCCACGAAACCCTTAGCAGCCAGGCTGCCTCTGATTCAATGCTGTTTTTGAGCAGACCTAGGAGACCTATTAGTTCAACTTACCCTTGTTTTTAATGCTAAACCTAAAATTGATCATTGACTCTGGGCTGTTCTAGGAGGACCCTGAATAAGCATGTTTCTTGGCTTTACAGAGTAGAGTCTGCAAGCTTTGTTCCAGAGCTCCAGGGTTCTCTGGACATGATTTAGGGCCACTGTGAGGTGAGAGAGGATGAATGCATGGGGCTCAGAGTCTGCACGCTTGGCTGTGCGAGTAATAATACTAACACGCATGTAGCTAGCACCTACTGTATAACAGGCGCTGTTCTAAGCTTTTTACACAAATCAATTGTATCCCCATTTAGGATTGTTATCCCTTGGGGAAACTGAGGCACAGGGCAGGCAGGTGGCTTGTTCAAGGTCACATAACTAGTAAATGCAGAGCCGGTGTGATCAGGAGCAGCGATCAGGCTCCAGAGAGACGCTCTTGCTAGCTGCAGTATGATGCCTCTCAGATTCTCAGGGCGCTTTGGGCTCTCGCATGTTTTGGGGTCACAGTTCACTTGAGGAAAGGCTCTGCTACCATAAAAACTTAAAACACTGTTTTGCTAGAGCATGCCTGAATACCAAGGTCTTTTCAAGCGGCTTTTGGTGGGCGATTGTTTTTATCTTCCCCGTCCCGGCGCTGAGTCGTGAGTTGCCTGCAGTTTCCGCGCCGGGCTGTGCGGACGTGCAGGGCAGCCCTGATTTGGGAGCAGGCTTGGCGTGGCGAGAAGCACGAGGAGGGAACTAACCCTCCCGGGGCGTCTGCTCGGGGCCTGGCTGGGTCTTCACAGCGGGCTAGCGGGGCGGTCGTCCTCTCCTGGCGCGTGCGCTGCCCGCCCTGCACGGAAGGTGGCCGGTCCGGGAGGGGTCCCGCCCGGTCAGAGCCACGCGAGGGCCGGGGAAGGTTCGCGGAGGGCGGCCACCAAACTGCCGCTGCCTGCGCTAGTGATTTAATTGTCCTCTACATCGCCTCCTCTTCAGTTTGTCTTCTTCCAGAGAGCAAACGCGTAGACTGCCGACAAGGGCCACTCCACAGCCCTTCGCTGTAGGCTAACCTACTCGAGGGGGGCAAGCGCTTCAGATGCGTGCCGCCCTCCGTCCCCCGGCTCCGAGGACGCCCAGCTGCGGGCCGGTGTGTGCACAGACCTGGGGGCTCCAACCCCGGGCTGCCCTACCCTTTCCTGGGTTGATGGCATGCCTTAGTGATTTACTAGGAAAAGACTGCTTTTCTGTTTCATGGATGCGTAGGAGGGAGACCCGTCCCTTGCCAAGCAGAGCTCAAGTTTCATCTGAAGATGGGGTTAAAGAGTCTTTAAGATTAACGGTCTCCAACTGCACGTATAAAACGGTGATAGGGCGACACAGCACACCTCGCAGGTAACACGCAGGGCTTATCGCCAGCGCGTCAACCTGGCGGAGGCGGCTCGTCCGGCCGGCAGGGGGCGCGGCGGCGGCGGGGCTGGGCGGAAGGGAGCAGAGCTGCTGCCATCTGGGTCCGCGAGGACGCGCCCGGAGAGCCGCACCGGCTCTGCGCCGCGCTCCGAGACCATCTTCTTCTCTTTTGCAGCTTCCCACTTCCCATCTGTGCCCACCCACTGGTTTCTCAAAGAATTGAAAACCCGAAACGTTGGCACGGTGCAAGGGGAAGGAAGCAGGAGCGCGCGGCCGGGCCGAGCGCGCTGGAGGCACGTGGCCGCCCCGGCTCCGCCCCCGCGGGGCCGCGCACCTGGGCCGTGCGCCTGGCCCGCGGGGATGGGCGTGCCGGTCGGACTTCGCGAGTGCCAGCACAGCGTTTCTCTCTCTTCGTCTTCGCCAGTGCTGCCTGCAGACTCCAAAAGGCATCTTCGGAAAGCTGATAATTAAAGCAGCGGAACCCGAGGATGAGTAATCATTACCTGTTTTGCTTGGGCGCAGTTCTTCAGAGAAAACGACGTCCTTGCCAATAATTATTAGGTTATCATCTTGTCATATTAACCCTCCAGGAGCCACAAATTGAGGATAAACGTTAGGCCAACCTTTGCTGTTCAGCTCTCCAATTCAAATAAATCTAGTATTCTAGGGGGGGAAAAAACCAAAACAAAACAAACAAAACCAAAATATCCGAAGCATCAGTTATTTCTAAATAGAATACAACTATAAGACTGTTTTAAGGATATTAACAAAATGATTACTTGATAAGGTGGCCATTTTATTCAGTAATAAACACTTCGAAGCAGCAGAAACTCAAAGTCTCACAGCACATTTTGTGGACCGCTGTTTATATTCTGCCATCTTGCTGGAATGCTTTACGTTGCTTAGAGTAATAGCTTTTTATTGAGTGATGAGTGAGACTTTATTTGTGTATAGATGGATTACTGCAAATTCCACTTCTCTGAAGACTAGAGCCTTAAACAATAGGTACTTGTAGACATAATGCTTTGTTGATGTGCTTTGGAGGTTGAGAGAGAATTTATGGACAAGTGGGATTTGTGTTCCGGCTGAACAAAGGGTCCCTTAGGGTCTCTACTCTGGTTTTTTTCTCAATGAGGAGAGATGAGAACATGATAAGAACAAGCTGTGTCAAGAGGGTGTCCTCAAAAGGAAGTCTTCATGTTGTTTCTCCCAAAGGCTTTGTCCCTGGGTGTGGCCCCAGTAGAAATTTCTTGGCTTCCTTTGTCAAATTTACCTAATCTTGGGCCTGTAAGAGAAGATTCTCCAGTACAGACCCAGGAGGTAGGTAGTGTCAAGGGCATTGTTTTTTTTTTTTTTTTTTTTACTGAATGGATGAAAGGTTTTCAGTAAGTAACAAAGAGAATGAATAGTTAGTGTTTCATTGGCTGAATCAATCCGAGGTTCCAAAGGTCTGTGTTTTATGCCAGTATCTTTGACACCACTCACACCCTCTCCACACACAGCCATTCTCATCTTGAGGAAGGGACTTTTCTTAATTATTTCTGAATTTTCTTAAGCAACAACTGTTCTTGTTCTGGATTTATATTTCATCAGGTAAGAACCCCGTCTTTCCAAATCAGCCCCTAGGTTACCCATCTTCACTTAGCAAGTGAAAAAACAGTTTAAAATTATATGAAGGAAACATTTTCTCATCTGAAAATTTGAAGCAATAGAAGTTGGATTTTGCAAGTTTGTTTTGGGTAAGCAGCAAGCATATTTCTCTTGGTTGGTTCAGCAACAACATTTCTGTCCCGTCATCTAGTTAGGGATGAATGGCATATTGTGGTTTCCAAAACTGAGACTGCATATGCTTCACCCAAACTTGCTCAGTTTGGGAAGCTCACAGATAGGCTTGCCTTTGATTTTTTTCATTCCCCTGAGTTTCTCTTTTGGCCAAAGAGAAATTGCTTCTGTGCCATTCAAAATACTTGAACTTGTCTGCAATCCAGAATAGAGAACGCTAGGGAGGCCCTTTTCAGGACTTCACTGACATATGGTATGGGGTTGGGGGGCAGAAGAAACAGGAAGGTCACAGAAAGTTCTGGCGTCTTTTTTCCTTTTCTGGAAAAAAGATTGGTGTTGATTCACAAAGAGAAGCTCACAAGAGAAGCTGATGGATTTGGTGATATGCCTTGAACTTCTCAGACAAGCTTGTCACAGTGCTCTTTGATCAGTCTACTTTGGATAAAACTCAGCTTGTGCCTTCTATATGTTATAAATATATAAGGTTCTCAGAAAGACAGGGGCACAGGGAGGGACAGGTATATAAAGAAAAATATAATTTATTATTAAGAATGTTTTGGAGGTGATAGAAATGTTTGTGAGAAAATATATTCATCTAGATTTCTCTAGAAAGACCAAGATGAACAGGAATGGCTCAAAATAAAACAACCAAATAAGAACAGGTGGGACAGCTAGCTGGCTGCCATGGGCCAGCCACTGCCTTAGATTCTGGGGAAACCTGGAGCACCTAGTCTAACAGAAGAGTTTATCATGGGTAGCTTAGGTAACTGATATCTTGGAAAAAACACAGCTCTTGACAGAACCCAAATACAACTTAATTTTGCTGCTGCTGTTCTTGTAAACTTTATTCAGTGGTGCTAATATCCATGACCCCTGGATAAAAACCCTGGAAGCTCCCTCTGCTCTTATGCTTATTCTCAAATAATATAAAAGGCCCATGGTCAACTGGTATCACAGAAACAGTCTCATTTCAGCATCTAACATTGCTGGTTCCATGCAATAGTCAAAAATTGACCTTGGGGTAGCCACACTTTCTCCCCGTGGCCTTCTGCCTGCCTGCTGTGCCTGGGACTGAGGTTGGGGAGTCTCACTGTCTCCCCAGTCCTGCTCCCTGGGGGTCTCCCCTGCCCCGAGGGCCGTAGGGCGTGTGCGTCCCGGTAGCGCAGGAGAGAAAGGTAAGAGCTTCCGACCTTCCTGGACTGACTGGCTGGCTGGCGTCCTGTTTCTGGCCTGGCAGATGGTTTAAGGCTACTCTCCATGATGGACTCTCTGCAGCATTGGTTCTTTGGAAGCTGCCAGCAGCAAGCCTCCTTAATCGTGCAGTTCCCTTGTTCCCTGGAGGATTCATCGCACTTCCTTCTGGTCATCCCTGGACTGGCCCGCCCTCAGCCCTGGCTACCTGGTGGTCGCCCTTCAGCCGCTTCTTGCCCAGGTGCTCGGG
The DNA here is from genome assembly GCA_008750895.1 of Mirza zaza. Lineage (NCBI taxonomy): Eukaryota > Metazoa > Chordata > Mammalia > Primates > Cheirogaleidae > Mirza > Mirza zaza. Next base: position 8,544 of record VSMD01108989.1, on the reverse strand, counting down.
GCTGCTCCCCGCTCTGGGTAGCCCTGCTGTCCCCGCGGACACGCTCCTGGTCCTGGGAACTGCCCCCTCCCCCCGTACCCCTACCTGGCTGGTGCCGTCCTGGCCATGGGCGTCCGACCACGCTCTCTGGCTCTGCCCGCTCGGCTGCCCGCGCGCTCCTTGGGCAGACCCTGGGACGGATCCGCGCTCGGTGTCCCTGGGCTTTCCGGGGCCGCCCCGTCCGCCTCCCGACTGCAGGGGCGCGGGCGAGGCGGTCTCTCCACGGCCTGCTCCTCCTAACCTCTCTAACCCTTTCCTATGTCCTCGGCCTGGAGCGTCCAGGGTGCTCGCCTTGGGCTGTTTGCAGGCGGTGGGCCGGGGAGGAGGAGGGAGCTCCGAGCTGAGGTCTGAGTTTTGCAGATTCAGCTGGACCGAGAGAGTCTGGTCCTAAAATCTGGTTACTCAAACCCAGTGAGGTAGTACGGTCATTGTCACCATGAACTCCACGTGGTTTAAATAACTCGTCCAAAGGCAGCAACTCTGTAATAAAAGTCGGGCCTCAAACCCAGGCCAGCTAACCAGATTCTGCATTTGTCACCGAGGAGCCTGGGGGCGGCGGAGGGCGGGGGTAGGACACAGCAGCCTCCTGGAGCATACTGGGGAAAACAAGCATAGAAACTTGGGGTGAGAAGGTCAGAGCCTGGCCTCCCCTGGCTTGCCTCTCCCGGCCTGTGGGCCCGCGCCCTGCTCACAACGGACCCTTGTAGGAGGCGTGGAGGCCGTGCCACTCGGCGCCGGCCCCGTGGCCATCACCGGACCGCTGGAGATGGGACAGGACTCGGGACATGAGCCCGCTTGTTCGCTCACTCTCAGTGAAAAGAGTTTTGAAATGAGTTCTGAATAGACAGCATTTTCTTTGTGCAGTTGGTAAATAACACAGAGCAAAGTTAGCAAGTTGCAGCGCTTCTGCATTCTGATTCTATGGAACCTTTTTGTAGGGAGAAGGGCAGGATGTTTTTAACAGAATGTGACCTCACGGGAATACTAGAGGTAAGGAGGAAAAAATGATGGCGATAACTGTGAATATTTTACATCTTGGAAAACATAGCTCTTAATAAAGCTACACGGAGAGAGAAGATTTCTGGAATCATACTACACAAACACCAACGCCTGGTGGAGTCATGGAAAGTGCTGTTCACATTGGTTTGGCATTTGTTTAGATTTGATTGAAAATCAATGATTTTCTGATGGTAATTTTCATGTGCACATTTTGTTTTCTCTGTAGAAAATAATAAAATTTCTGAATGGGGCAGCGTGGAGAAACCCTAACAGAAATAGCATAAGAGCATTTTGGAACATATCCAGGAAAAGATAACTTTCGACCCACCTGTAGACATTCGCCAGGTAAAGGTAAGAAAAAGATATCATAAAAAGTAGATTCAGATTACTTTATTGCAGCTCGCTGGGTTGAGCTTTGGGAGAAAAACACATACTGCTGACAAGGAGGAAGGGGGGCTTAGGAGAGCCCACCTTTTGCCCCTCCCTCCTGCAGGCCTGGGCATGGCAGTCCTATGTTGAGCCTGACAATCAGTGGTCACCTGGGGTTGTTTCTAAGGTCAGCTATAGAGCAGTCAAGGACTTGCTCAGGCGGTGGAGGGGACCTGACAGAGTATGACATTAGCAGGCACTTCTCCTGCTAAAAAGCCAATGTATTTAGTACTGCAAATGCTACTTGTACAGTATAGAATTTCTTTTAGATTTATATTTTCACTGGGACTGACTCATTTTCTATTTAGGATTTTTAAAAAATCACTTTTTCTGTGCTCAGATGAAAAGTACATCTGTTGCTTACATATAATAAGCATCAAATATGAAGACATGTTGAATACTTGAGCCGTTTGTTTGTCGCTATAGGAGACCTGCAACATATGTACGCTCTATGTCTCTTTGTTGGATTATAGGCACTGAGGAATAAAACTTCTTGGTTCTTCCCTTGAGCAATAAGATTTTTTTTTAAATCCTTAGCTAATTTAGGTCACTAAAAATGAACACTATTTAGAACTCTTGAATGGGTACTTTGAAGTTCAGAGGTTCAAAGATAGCATTGGTCACTATGCAGTACTTGGGATGCTGGATGGGTTTCTTAAACAAAGCTTAATACATGCATATGTGTTGGTATGTTATGTACACATCACAGCAGCACTGTAACAAGATTGTTTTTCCAACACGCATAGATTGTTCTCAGTACTGGGTCAGTTTTATGTCTCATTATTGTGGAGAAAGTAAAGCGGTCGTGACTAGAGTACAACAGAGAGTGAGGCTCCCAGCATGTGTGCCAACAGGGAAGAGTGTCTGAATTTCGAGCAAGTGGTGAATACATTTGTTGCATACAACTTGGAGCCTTGACCTTTCTAACTATTTCAGATAAATTGCTGTTAAATTAACTGGAATGGTCCCCTTCAGATTAATTTAGAATAAGTAATGCAAAAGAAAAGATTCTCCTGTAAGCCACGTTCATGCAGCTGAGATAAAACTGATGATGTTCCTAGCAAAATAATACTAGGTTAAATAAATTAAAATAACCTATTGCTTTCCATACTGACTTTGTAAACAAACTTCTTAGATGTGACAGCATCTTTGGTTTGTGATTGTGTAAGTTATTATCTGGGAAAAGCTGTATTTCCAACATGAAATGAAAATTAAAATCGAACATCCCAAACTAAAAGAAAGGTTTATCTATTTCTTTAAACATTTTTCATGAAAATGAAGCTCTGTATATCAACACATAAGAAATCTAGTCCCTTGAGTAATGTGTGGGTAAATTGGGGTAGAAACTTGGGAGGGTGAAACCTCGGCCCTTCTATATTATTTTCCGGAAACCATTTACAGAAGCTGACCAGCAGAGGGCAGCACAGAGCAATGAACTCTCCGAGGAGTTTCCAAACAGCTGTATAAAAACCTAAAGTGAAAATGTCTGCATGAGAGTAATCCTTTTTGGATAATAGCATTCTCTACCAAAATCATAGATCTCTAAAATAATAATAAAAACCCCAGAAGACATTGATTCCTAAATGTGCTTTCACCATGCAAGTGTCAAAGTGGAAGGCATAAAACTTTAATTCCCTGAAGACCTCTGAGATGTTTGCACTTAGATTATCTTTTTGATTTATTTTATTACAAAAGACTGTATGAATTCTAGTACCAGTAACATGCACAAGTTTTCATTATACACCTTTTTCGGGGTGATTTTTCTAATGAAAAGTACGGAAAATTACAAATTCAGACTCATGGAAGAGTCCCTGTCCAACACAGCGTTTGAAGCAAAATGCAATTTAGGAAGTTTTCCATTGAATTTATATTTCCTTGATGCAAAATGGTAGCACATTGTTCTACTTGTTAAATTTTTTTCTCCTCAGCATTACTATAGCAAACATTTTTTGTTCTATAATAAAACACATGAAATACTCAACATTGGGTATACATTTTACACTGGGACTTTGGAAAGAAAAACATACTAGTCTGGAACAGAATCCCAAAGAACTTAAGGGGACAGTTTTATGGAAACAGGTTATATTTTGTTCCAGAATTATTATAAAACCCTAGTTTAATGGTCTACGAATAAATGTTTAGGGGATCTAAATGTCTTTATAGTGAATTTTATACTGTAATCTGAAAGTTAGCATTTAAGATTATCATTCTTATAGGCTAATTAGGCTTATAAAATTCTTTTCTCTTTTCAAAAGTTCATGAGCACATAACAAATTGGAACTACGTTTACAAGCCAAATGTCCCTCTTGTGCCATTAGCATTCTTGGATTTACCTTCTAAGTGACTTTGGCTCATATTGACTTCAGATATTTGACATATCAAGTATTGTTGTCTTCAAAGGTTTCCCAGGCAACTGCAACAATTCATCTGGTTCCAGTCAAAAGTGCCCTTGAACTCTCAGCTCACTTCACTTCCCTGTATGAATAATGTGTGTAGCAAAAGGAAAAACACCAAAGACTTCATGTAATAGGCTAATGCGAAGGGCCTGGTGAAGAGAAGGATGCATGTCATAAAAGTATCCACTTGGAGGTTGAGACTTCAGCTGGCTGCCTGCTTTTGTTCAGCTCTCGTTTGAATTTGTGGGGAGGCCATAACCTGCACCCTGTGTTCTGGGTTCTGCTTCATTCCTCCACACAGTCCCTAGGCTGACTCCTGGAAGCAGAGCCCCAAGCTCCTGTCCTAAGTGGTCCCAAGAACTCCTTTAGTACAAGTTGCTGTCCCCCCAGGGAGCAACTGCCTCCAAATCTCTGAGTGACACCTTGGGACCCCAACTGACTCGCACTGCACTGACCTTTGAGAATCGCCGTCTACATCTTGTTTCTCACATGACCCAATGTGAAGGTCTGAGTAGAGTCTCGTTCCATTATGCTTAGAGAAAGGGTTTATAATTACCTCCCAAATAGCTCTTGAAGAACAGAGAAAGGGAGAAATTGGAATCGCTGATCTTCTGGTTTACAGAAGGTCTCTCTGTTTAATGCTGATTACATTCTGTGTTTTGTTTAAAAGAAAAGATTTCACCTCATCCAGGCGGACAGTACAGTTGGCACATCATTTTGTTCTCTTTTTTCTTTTCCTTTGGCTCTTGTCCCCACAGCTGATTGACTAGTGACTAGCACGGTGACAATAGAGCAATATAATACATTAGCATATAGCCTGCAAACCCCACTGGCGGAACTCTGTGAGTGGGAGCAGACTGCTGCCCAGTACAGGGCTGTGCAGTCTCCCTGTCAGCTCCACGTGGGACTCCAGTCTAGAGCTGCAGCGGTTCATCCCTTGTCTTCGAGACCCAGCCACGAAAGCGTGGCTGCCACTCTTCCCCACCCTCACTGTTCCTTTCTCCCTGCATTTTTCATATTTTGTTTTGTTCAGTATATTTACTGAGATATAAACACTCCATTGAAATGTGTCTAAGTAGGCAGATTTTTAAAAATCCGTTTTTATGGGTCTATAACAAATCACAGTAAGGATATCTTCTCATCTATATGAAAGCATATATAATATGAAATATATAGTAGTTGCTTTAGCTACCAGCCTTTCTGTCAGCTACAATCACTACTGTGATTATTACTTTGAATAATCCTTGGGTTGTTAAAATTAACATAGATAAATGTAATTTTATGGTGGGAAATGTAGCCATCAGGACGTGAAATAATAGCAATCAATTTGAATAAATATTTGCTATTTGTTTTCATAAAAGTTTTAATCCCTCAAAGAGAACTCTGACCAAAATAGGAATATAGCAGGATCAATGAAACAGGTGGCATGAGTCATATCACTGGCTTTTAATTAAAAGGATGCTGTGGATGTTGGCGTGGACTGGACTGCACATAGGCAGTTTTAGAATTTCTTAAGCTGAAATCCAGCTGGAGGGTTCTTAATCAGAATGGACTTATTTTGATAATTTATAATCTGTGTATTCAGAGCATTGATGCTATAGTTTTGATACCTAAATCACAGTTTTAGAAATTCAAAGAGATATATGAATCCCGAGACTTGGGCAGTTATTCCTGAGCCAAAGGATTTTTGTGCAATGCTAATATGTATAATAGAGAATCAGTCTTTCACTATGCACTTTTGTCATAATATTTCAATAACTGAATGAATATTCTGAATTAATAAGCATAACGTTTGTATAAGCTAAAGACTAGTCTAAGCTCTGTATTCATTGACAGGAACCTTAAGCAAATGTTTCTTTTCATCAGCTTGTTCAAAAGGCACAAACATAGTTATGGCTCTGAGGCAATCCCATATCGGCCAGTTAAAATGGTAACTGGGTCTGGACAGGATAGCTTCAAGTTATGGGTCACATGTTGTTTTGAGTACTTGGAAGAATCTGGAAGAAACTATTTTTATTTTATTTTTTCATATGTAGATACTCAAACTGTTTATCTTACAAAAGAAAGTCTGGCATGAAAGCCATATCAGTAGGATCTTTTGGGGTTTTGGTTTTTTTTAACTAGAGCATATGGTTAAAATTTAGACAGATAAGTTGATATTTATCACTTGAGAGAAAATATAGAAAAGCAGTAGAAATATTAAAGGGTGAGTTAGCTTTAAATTTCTTGGAATCTAAGGAGGCAGCGAGGAGAAGAAAGGGACTTTGCTTGCTGTCTTTCCCTACAGTCTGCTGTGCATTTCTGCTAGGTTAGGTCAGGAAAACAGTGTTGGGGTTCTCGGTCACCCCTTCCTCCATCTTCCTTTCCTCCTTTCTTCTCCATCCCTCCCATCATCTGCTTTGTCTCTTGCACGTTAGGACTCTGTGAAACCAGAGAAGGAATGTGGGCATCTGTGCTGCATGGGCTTGGAAACGCCACTCTGCCTCCTTTCGTCTCTGCGGTGCGTGTCACTCACTCTTGCAACAAACCTCTGAGCATTTCTCTGTGCTTTGAATGTGTGATCTCATTTAATTCGCTCAGGAGCCCTTTGGGGTTGTTACTGTTATCCGCATTGTGTAGGTGATGAGACTGAGATTTGCAGAGAAGTAAGGAAGAATTTTCAAGATCATAAAACTAATATAAAGTGCTGAAGTCGGGACTTAAATCCCCAAACATGGCTTTCCTCATTACCGCTTCAGAAACAGACTTTTCTCTAAGGGGCTTATACTTTCATACTGACATTTCAAATCTTTATTTTGAAATGATTTCAAACTTAGAAAAAGATATAAATATAAAAGTTGTAGTGTAAACAATTCCTGAATACTCTTCACCCAGATTCCTCAGTTAACCTTTTAGCAAATTTGCTCTCTGACTCTATCTTGTGTGAGTGTATTTGTGTGTGTGTACATATATATTTACATTTTCCATGAAATATTTGTGACCAGTTGTAGACATGATTCCCTTTTACTGCTAAATCCCTCAGTGATATTCCTAACATCATGGACATTATTTCATATACCCATAATATAAGATCAAAATCATAAAATTAACATAATACACTTTATCAAATTTTACCAGTCATCACAAAAATGTCCATTACAGAAAAAGCAAAACAGAACAACACAAAATAAAAATACTGTGGTCCAGGATCCAATCCAGGATCGTGCCTTGTATTTAACTGTCCTGTGTCTATAGTCTCTTTTAATCAGGAACATTTCCGTAGTCTTTATCTCCATGACCCTGACAAATTTGAAGAGTAGAGGCCAGTTAATTTGTAAACTTTCCCTCAGTTTGGGTTTGTCTGATGTTTCCTCATGATTTGATTCAAGTCATTCATTTTCGGCAGGAAGACCACGGAAGTAATCTTGTGTTCCTTGTGGTGCGTTGTCGGGATGGATTTGCTCCATTATTCCTAGTGTGTTCGTTTGGGTAACATGGTATCTGCTGGACTTCTTCATCACTAAGTTGCTATTCTTCCCTTTGTAGATATGAATACCTTGTAAGGAGACCTTTTAAGAATATGTCAATATTCTGTTCCTTATCTGATTTTTATCTCACTAGTTTTAACATTTACTGATGATTCTTGCCTGAATCAGTTATTATAATGATGGTTGCCAAATGGTAGTGCCTTTCTTCATGTCCCTTATTGAGTGCCTTAGTGTTCATCTAAAGAGACACAGTCTCTCATCTCTAGTCTACAGAATGTCTTACAATACTTATTCATTGGATCGTCACAGCACCTCCATTAGGTAGACACCATTATATCCACATTTTGAACCCTTGGCCTCAAGTCATCCTCCTGCCTTGGCCTCCCAAAGTTTACAGGTATGAGCCACCACACCAGCCCACATCCACATTTTGTACATGGTCAAATTTAATAGCAAAAACAAGTTGGTAGCATTTTCAAAAAAGAAATATTAATAATTTATCTTAAATATAATTGGGGATGTCTACAGTAAGGTAATAGAATGAAGTTTAAACAATACAAAAAATAATTTTAAGAAGTTAGAAAACTCATATACAACTATGTGTATATGTGCTATGATTTTTAAACTTTGAAAGTAGAGACCAGAGAAAGAGACAAGACTCCACCTCATACTAACATTTGAGCAAGGTGAGGTGAGTGAATGAAAACCTGAAACATCTTATTATCATCACCTCACCTGGAGAGACTAACAGGATATACAAATGCCATTGGGAGTATGTGGAAAACGCCTGGGAACTGAACATCTGTGTTTTTTGGGGTTGAAAAGAAAGAAAGAGGAGGCAGAAAGATTAGAGTCATCAAAGCTAATGCCTAAGCAAATAGAGATTTAGCAAAATGGAAAACAAAAGAGAAAGTGAGACACAAGTCTCCGGGTGGCAGGAGGGAGATTCCAGGTGACGTCCTACTCCCTTTTGTGGATGAGCAGCTCAGGACCTCAACCTGTGCATTTTCCTGTCTTTTTCTCCACCCATGAGGCAGGGAGTTACATGGTCCCTGGGGAGAAGAGCTGAAGTGGGGTAAGTGAAGGCCTGGAACAGACTACTGTGCCTCCTGTGGCTCCACCGAACTGTGAAAAAGACCCCTCTCAGGATGCAGATCCAACACTGATTCTGGGTTTTAAATGCAGGATCTTAGTCCACCAGCCACACGTACCCA